>PVJI01003471.1:0-123655 GCA_004026765.1 Micronycteris hirsuta
GGGGTTCTACTGCAAGCTTTTTCAGAATGAGAGCTAACTGTGCCTTCTCTTTGAAGAAATGTCACTTACTATCTTCCCAAAGACTTGCAAAGAATGGCTCTGTTCCAGCAAAAACACACCACAGCAACATTGACCGAGCATATCCAGGAATACATCAGTCCTGGAAGACTCCCAAACCCACCTGGACAAGGTGTGAGATTGTGAGTCTATAAATTCATTGGATTCATCATAATGGGGTCCCCAAAATAAAACAGTGTGCCATGTCTGTGGACCCACACCCACCACCAATCTCTACAAACACAGCTTTGGTGTGTGAGAGCTAATGATAGCTGACATTTATTCAGTGCCTGCGACATACCCACTAAGCTTGCTCCTCACAGATGCTTCGAGCAGTGCCTAGCACTTAACAGACAATCTGTGAATATTTGCTGAACCATGGAGTGACAGATCTCATTTAACTCTGTCCATTAGGAAACATAACCAGGGCCACACAACCGAGGGAGAGACTGAGGCCCAAAGCAATTAAACCAGCTGCCCAACTCAGCACCGAAGTGTGCAGTTGGCTTTTGACCCAAGAAATTTGACTCACAGGCCTGTGTTCTAACCACTGAAAAACAGGCCTCCAGACTCTATCCACCTGACATTATATGAGGTATTTATTCTTTCTGTGTCCCCATATTGAAATGTAACTTTGTGACAGAAATGGCCCCAACTCTTGTAGAGTCCCCCGGTGTTTAGAACACGGGGAAGCACTGATTAACTAAGATTTCTTTGTGCAAGACCTTGTCTTAAACTAAGAACAAAAGGAACACAAGGCAGGGACAGAGGAGAGAGTTTCTGCCACACGCATGACGGCTCCAGCTCCAGAGGGGTTGGCATATCCCTACCTGCTAAATCAGAATTGCAAAGAGCTGCCCTGGCAGGCTTACTAAGGTCTAGAAAGCTGAGGCTTGGAGAGATTAAGGGCTTTGTCCAAGGTCACAAGGCCAGCGAATGGGAAAGCCAGGGCTGGATGCTGACCTCCAGACTTCCAGTGTCTAGTCTCCTGGTCCCACCTGACTGCACCGACCCTGGCACTCCCCAGCCTGCATCAGGACTGAGAGAGAAGGGCAAGAAGCTGGTGGAAGCATAGGTCACAGACACCTTCCCACAAGAGTTGAGGTTTTAAGGCATTTATAAATTTGATTTTAAAAAAGAAAAAGAAAAACTTTAATGAAATTCAGTCTCTGTAAAATATTGCCTGTCACCTGGACATCTGAGCTGGGTCCTCAGAGGAGACTGGCTTTGGCTGCTGCTCCCCGCTTTAATTAACAGAGACTGCCCCCTGTTTGTGACAAAGGGAGTGCAGGACCATGCTGGGGAGAGAAGCCAACCGGATCCACCCAGTGCTGTTTACCAGATTCCAAACCTTAAGCCTCCATGAACCTTGCCCAAATCACACTCCCTCTGGTCCTGCCTGTCGTGGCTGCCATTGCCCTCTGGAATATTGCCGGAGCCTGTTTCCCAAACATTTGAAAATTATTTAGAAGTGAGAGGAATCATCTTGGTTCATTTTACTTTTCAAAAGAAAAGAGTTGATGTCCTCTGGGTGTTTCCAGTCAGCAAATAGTCACTGTCTCCTAATAGATGTGTGATTATTGGAGACTTGCCCCCATCTGGAATATCTTTCAGGACTCCTGGCGGTGGGAGGAGGCGTCAACGGGGAGTAATATTATAGAAACACCCGGCAAGTTCATGAAAGATGAAAAACCATCATCGAATGCCACCCCCACCACTACCCAGATGAATTCATGCAAATGTGTTGAAGTTAAAATGCAGCTCTTAATGAACGTGCTTTCTAAGAAAATGATGATGGCATTATTATTTACAATAGAGGCACTTTTAATATCCAAAGAAAAATCTTGTTCGCTCCAGCCTTAATTACATCAGACTGCAGTGCCTGTTATGAAGGGAATGCAATTGTGCTCCCCACCAATCAGGGGCGAGGGCCACGTGACGAAGGGCGTGTGCTTGCCGGGACTGGCAACCAATGTCCACAAGCAACTCAACAAATTAGATTACTTGTGCTGAGCCCTCAAAATCATCCTCATCAGGTGGCTTTCAGGGTTTCAAAGAGGTTTCTAAGAAACTATAAGCCTTGGGTCGGGGGACGGGGGAATGAAACAGAAAATGTTGATTTAGAACTTCAGAAGCTTCCTGGGTAAAATGTGAAATCGGCCCCACCCACAGAAGGCAAGGAGAGAGAGAAGAGTAGTAGGTGACAGGTTGAACTACAAGGGAACTTACCTACAAGGCTTGTCTTGAGTGCTGTAGAATGAGATCTCCACACCCACCCCTGTACCATCCAAAATGGTCTCAAAACCTACTTACTCAAGGCTACAGCCTTGAGAGTGCAGGAACAGCAGGCAGAATGGACATCTCAAGGCCAGGGGACGGCTGAGCAGCCTCCCATCACCTGGGTCCAGCTCAGGGGTCAACCTCGGATGGTGTCTTCTCAATGACTTCCTCTAACGAAAGCCTAAGGGGAGCTAGCACCTTGCCAGGTCCACGCAGCACCCTCATTTGATATATTTTATTCTCTTGTTCTGAACAGATAAGGGAAGCCTTATAGAAGAAGTGAAGTGAGTCCAAAGTATTGTTCTTCCAGATTGGAGGTGATATGCGAGATGATTTTTGGTGGTACCCCCAGAAATAGCCTTTAATAGTTTTATAATTATTTCAATGTGTATCAAAAATAAATAAATAATGACATCCAACACTTGGCTTCATGGGCTTAGGTGCTTAAAGTGTAGTTAATTCTTTTAAGTTCATCAATTTAAAATCAGTTTAAGAAAAATAATAAATATATAGTATTTGTTTATGAAATACAGGTAAAGAAAAGAATATGAAGTGTCTGGTACTGAAATTTAGGAAGTGTGGGCTTTAGTATCAGACAGGGGTTCTGAGCTTCAGGACTCGTAACATTTTGGAGTGGATAATTCTTTGCTGTGGGAGACGTCCTGCACACTGTAGAATGTTTAGCAGTATCCTTGGCCTCTACCCACTAAGATGCCAGTAGCACCTCTCACTCGTGACAACCAAAAGCTGTTAACCACACATTCCCAATGTCCCTACAGTGGGGTGTGATGGAGGGCATAATCAGTTGAGAACCACTGATTCTTGCCTATGTCTCAATCCTGGCTCTTTGTCATATGACTCAAACAACTTGCTTCACTTCTCTGAGCCTCAGTTTTCTCATCTATAAGATGGGGATAAGAACGGTCCCTCTGCCCAGAAAGGCTGTGGACACGCCGTGCCTTGTATCAAGTGTTCAGCACATGGAAGGGAACCTGGGCAGTGCGTAATAAAGGGTCACTGACGGCCTACAAGATGTCAGGCACTGAACTGAGAGCTGGGGGGATAGAGGACTGAGATACGATCCTTGTTCTCCAGGATCTCAGAATCTCCAGGGCGAGACAGAACAGAGAGGCAGGCTGGGCTTCCTGAGCGAGCAATCTGTGCAGCCAGGCTCGTCAGGGTCCTGTGCTTGGTTTGACGCTCTGAAGTTTTCTTCTTGGTGTCATCAATTATTTTTAAATAACGGCCACCAATTGTGTAACTGATCCTCTGTACAGAAATAGAGTTGAAGCTATGGGAACTTAAAAGAGATGTTTAGCTCTGCCTATACAGGAAAGGAGGACTTCTCAGAGGCGGTGGCATTTGAGCAGTCCTAAGCTAAATGGATGTACGCATTCCCAGGAAAACAGAAGAAGGGATTTGGGTAGACTCTCTTTAAACGTAGTTCTCAAATGCTAGTCTGCACAACATTACAAATATTTGTTGAAGTTTTCACTGGTCCAATAGAAAATTGAGAAAAAGTAAGGCTAATGAAATAGGTGTTTGATAAACACCTCTGTTAATTGTTATATACTCTGTTCGTATTACAATTCACTTTCTGAAGTAATGTTGGAGTTAGTAGATATTAGTCTTAAATCTATTGTATGTGTGTGTTATTTTTAAAATATTTCTTACCAGGAAAAAAATTGGCAAAATTAGTCTCCCCAATTTTGGGTTGCTTTGCTGTAGATGAAATCCTGGAGACTGGGACAACTAATTTAAAAACTCCACAGTAGCTTTTGTTCACAAGTAAAGTGGTAGGTTGAAGCAATTATCTGAGTAATTTAAGTCCCTCCAACTCTAAAATCAAAATAGGTTTTGGAGTCATGCATTTTCCAAGCACATTTATTTCACCTAAAATAAATAAGTATATCCCCAGGAACAGCTGAAACTAGATTAACCTCCCACAGCTGCTTACCCCCTAAATTCCCGACTCTCTGCCCAAGTGCCTATAAATACAGATTGTATCAGTTTCTGCTGTGTAACAAATCATCCCAAAACTTAGTGGCTTAAAAAAACAACTATTTATTTAACAAAAAATTCTGTGGGTTGGCAACTTAGGTTGGCCTGTCTTGGGTGGCTCTGATTTTGTCTGGTTTCACTCATGCATTTGCTATTTTAACTCCCAAGCCACCAGGATGCTGGAGGGCCTGGATCAGCCTTCAGCAGGGCTGGCTCCACTCTATGAAGTTCCCCGTACACTATCAGTCCAGCCCAAGCTGTTTCAACTGGCGGCTGAGGAGGGAGAAATTGAGAGAAAGCATGCAAGTCCAACGGAGATCCAGGGTCACCACAGGCACACCATCACTTCTGCCACACTGAATGGGCAGAAAGCAATCGCAAAGTCAGTTCATATCCAAGGGGTGGAGAAATAGACGTCTTCTCTCGATGGGAAGAGCTGCTATGTCATATTGAAAAGGGGTGTGCACACAGGGGTGTGTGAACGATTGCACTTCATTTTTATCTCAACTGTCTTCGTCCATTTGGGATTCTATAACAGAACACCGTAGTCTGGGTGGTTTATAAACTACAGAAATTTATTTCTTACAGGTCCGGAGGCTGGAAAGTCTAAGATCAAGGCGCCAGAATGGTCACATTCTGACGAAAGCCCTCTTCCTGGTTCACAGGCAGTGCCTTCTACTGAGTCCTCACACGGTTCGAGGGGCAAGGGTCTCAGTGGGGTCTCTCTTATAAGAACATTAATCCCATTATGAGGGCTTCACCATCATGAATGAACTTACAAAGCACTCCCACTTCTATAAATTCAACATATAAACTTTGGAGAGGACAAAAACATTCAAACCACTGCATCAACCTACAACACACTTCAAATCCCATTACTACCAACCGTGGCAGAATGAAAGTCTCCATATCACCAAGACCGCCCAGCCAACAGTACTCAAGGAAAAAGGGTTCACATGAATTGTATTGCAACCAAAGGAGCAACAGGCACATTGAGTTATATAAACGGTGTTTGCACCTACATATTCAAAACAACCCCTGGACATTTGAAAGGTTAGTGTACCAATATCCAGCCATGTGTCCAAGCTAGCAAACTGGAAGGTCTCTGATGTCACCCATCAGTCACCAACTTCTATCAATTCTCCCTCCTAAGCAAACATCAAATCTTTCCTTCGCTTTCATCACTACTTCAGTTCAACCTTCATTTCTCACAGTGACAGTTAGCTTTCGCCCTAGTTTCACCTAACCACTCCCACCCCTGAACCCAATTGCCTTTCATTCACTTAATGAGCCTTTATTGAATGTTCACTTTGTGCCGAGCGCTGTGCTGGGCATGGGGGTGGCAATAGGAAATGAGATAGAGCCTACAGTTTGGTAAAGCAAAGAAACAAGAAAACACAATTCTAGTCGGGATAGGTCACCTGCCATAGTATACAACCCAAATAGCGTTGGCTTAACACAATAAATCATGACTTAAGACTCTAAGTTCCTCCTACCATGTAGCTCCGCCATCTGGAAATTATTTACTTGCCTCCATGTGAATACCATGTGGAGGCCATGTCAAGCCACATGGAAGAAAGGAAAGGAAGGATGAAGTGAGGTGATGTACAGCCATGCCTGGAAGTGGCATCCATCCTTCCCACCGCATTCCATTAGCTGAACTCGTCCCAACTTAAGCATAAAGGAGGATGGGAAGTGTAGTCTTACTGTGTGCTCAGAGGATGAAATAGAACTGGTGAGTGTATAACCCAGTCCTGGCCTCAACAGACAATTATAAGAGATGTAATAGATGCTGTGGTTGGAGAAACAGCATCCTGTGGGGACTGGGGACGAGCGGGGGGAGTTTCATACACTCAGTATATCCTGGGGTTTGCTTCACTTCTCTTCTGGGTTTAGAACCTACGTACTAGAGTCCAGTTCGAGATGTCCCTCTGCCCCCAATACACACAGAGGAAGGAACAAACAGTGTCGGGAAGCAGAAAGGAAAATGGGCCTTCAGGGAGAAGCAGAAACGAGACAAAAAAGAGACTTGACTACATTGTCAGTGGCTTTCTGGTTCCTGAGATTTGGGAGTTTGGTTGATTCTCCTGATTTTTCCGATATAGTCCTCCTACCTTCTTCCCATTTTGCCTAAATTAGCTCAAGTTGATTCCTTTTTAAAGTCTGACCAAGATAATCCTTTCCCCAGTTTCTCTGTTCAGGCCTCCATCATACCACCACCAGATGTTACATTTTGTTTCCTTCCTGATTCCACAGTTGGCCAGATGGAGGACGGGAGGAAATGGCAGGAAGGGCAGGGAGTGGGGAGAGGAGGGAGAGGAGGGGAGAGGGAGAAACACCCTCACATACATACACAATGACACTTGTAGAAGACTGTTCTTTATGGCATTGTTGGTAATAGTAAAGGATTGAAAATAACCTGTATCTGTGAGACGCTGGCTCTGATTCAGAGCTCAGATGATCTCAGAGCTCAGAGATCTCTTTGTCAGTGAGATATCATCTAAAAAAATCACCATATTTCCCTATCAGAAAACTATACAGTAGCTTAAAAGAATCAGAGTTTAAAAAATCTGGAATTCATGTTAGATATTATCGCCTTACAGATCCCCAGGATGAATTATATATACTATATATATCCTGTATATATATATTTCTCAAAATATCTTCAAGATATAAAGGGGGAGATGCAAAGCAGAAATAAAAACAGACTTATGATTAAAATTTACAGATTATTTCTGGAAAGTTATACTAGAAGCAGTAATGGCTCCTAGGGACAGGGCCCAGGCCAGGAGGGAGAATTAATTTTCCCTGCATATATTTGTATACTGTTTTTTTAATCATCTGTATGCGTAAACTATTCAAAAAAGAAGTAATTGATTAAAGTGTGTTTAAAAGGAAAGAACAAGAGAAGGAGAAATGGATGAGAGTAGATGAAAAGGAGAAGGAAAAGAAAGAGCACCAAATGGCTCAAGAACAACCTGACTTCCATTCTCAAGTTCTCTATGTAGATCTTTGACCTTGACCAAATCATTTCACTTCACTGGGCCTTGGTTTTTTCATCTGAAAAATAGGTCAGCAGAATCTGATGGTCTCTAAGTTTCCAACTCTAAAAATCATCTGCAATATTCACTGACAGCTAATTACTTGGGCAGAAATTTCTTTCAAATTAAAGCAGTAATTGTCGTGGTTTCCCACAGCAGCTTATGATGACATTATCAGAAAATAAAATGGCTTTTTTCTTTATTAGAGTCATCTTTGAAATCTTATGCTTTAAAGGATGTAAAATGAATCACAAATAATATATTTGCAAATCAGGTAGAATAAGAATGATTTTGGGGTGCCCGATCAGCCCTTGACCCTCTTCAGAAAAGCCTCTGCTCTCCCATCCTCCATAGCCTGGCCAGAGATAATAGACCCAGCTGTTTCACTCAGGAAGATCCAACCAATTATAATTCTGCCCAAAAGCTAATTTGATTTGCCCTCAAGAACTTGAACAAAGAAATACAGATTGGGGGAGAATGAAGGTCAAGAGCCCTATTACATTAATGCTCAGGAACCAGATTAAAAGTGGTGTGAGGGAAGGAATTATAACAGCCTTGTTTCCTGCTGCATGCCCAGTGCCTGCACCGTTCTGGCACATAGTAGGTGCTCAATAAATACTACTTGAAAGATAAAGTAATCACTTTACTTTTAGAGGGAAGGCTCATAAACTCTTACTGCTGCATATCTCTGTTACCACCCAGCTCCTTTTTTTTTTTCGAGAACTAGGTTTCTAGTTTATCTTTAAATTTCATGCGATTTTTATCTTTCTTTAAAAAAAAAAAAAACCCTTACGCCTAAGCTAATTTGAACTGATTTGAGGTTTTTTTCATCTAAAAGAGTCCTAAGACTTTTTCCCCCAGAAATACCAATCGATTTTTTCCTGAGATTATTTTCTTTTCATTAAATGCTATCAAAATTTGTAGTAAAATGTTCTATGGTTTAATTCAATTCAGAATATACCTATTGTGCTAGAAACTGTGGGGACAGCTGAAAGATGAATAGGACAAAGTCCCGTGATCAGGAAATTCACATTCAAGGGGAAAGAAGACACACAGTTAAGTCATTCTGATAGCAGATCCTCTGAAAGAGGAGGTTTAAACAATGCACTATGGGTTATAAATGGAAAAAAGAAATTAATATCACGGAAGACTATGTAGAGGAGGTGACCTTGAAGATGGGCTTTGAAGAATGAGTAGGAGGTCCCAGGGAAAGAGTATTCTGGATTTTGAATAAAGGAACAGGGCCTAAAAGCACTGGTGCAATAGTCCCCCTTAACTGCGGCCTCTCTCTTCATGGTTTCAGTTACCAACAGTCAATATTAAATGGAAAGTTCCAGATATAAACAATTCATAAGTTTTAAATTGCCCCCTGTTCTGTGTAGCATGACGAAATCTCACGCTCTCTCACTGGGAATGTGAATCCCATCTCCACACTAAAGACGCTTGTTAGTCATACAGCAGCAGCAATCTCGGTTCTCAGTGCCTGTGCTCAACCCACCTTTGCTTAACTTAATAACGGGCCCCGAAGTGCAGGAGTGGTGATGCTGGCAATTCGGATACACCAAAGAGAAGCTGTAAAGTGCTTTCTTTAGGTCAAAAGGTGGAAGTTCTTAGCTTAATAAGGCATTGTATCATCTCACATCATCACAAGAAAGGTGAGTAAAATACAATTAGATATTTTCAGAGAAGTAAAATACAGTAACATACTTTCAGAGAGACCACATTCATATAACTTTTATTACAGTATATTGTTATAATTGTTTTATTTTATTATTGTTGTTGTTACCTCTTACCATGCCTAATTTATAAATTAAACTTACAGGGAAAAGCATAGTGTATGTAGGGTTTGGTACTGTCTGCAGATTCAGGCATCCCCTGGGGGGGGGGTCTTGGCCAGTATTCCCCATGGATATGGGGGAACTACTGTAGTTAGCATGGCTGCATGATGGGCTACACGGTAAAATGAAGGGGAAGACCAGACTAGACGGGGAGTGTGAGACTATGAGAGTGAATCACATCACCTTTTACCAAGCCCCCAGCTCAGCGTTTTAAATTAGTGAGGCCAATGGGGACTCCTTAAAAACAGGAGCACACTGGGCAAGTCTCCGAGTGCTGAAAGGAACTCTTGATGTCCTAGAAACTTTATAGCACAGTATAAAAATATTATCTGATCTCTAACCTCACATGACGGTCACTTTTCTACTCAAAGTGTTGTTCCTCTCTCCCCAAAGCCTCCAATAAGCGGTGGGTATCCACTCTGTACCATACAAAGGTGGTTAACAATGATTACCTTTCTGAGGCAATGAGAATGTCCTGGAACTAGAGATGGTGGTGGTTGCGCAAGACTGCAAACGTACTAAAAGCCCACGCAAGATGCACTTTAAGATGGCTCGGAGGAAAGGGACTCGAACAGGTTATACTGCAGCAGTGAGGTTTGGGGGTGCTATGTTTTGTGCACAAAGGCCAATTCAATAAATGTAATACATAGACAATTTTTCCCATTTAAGATTAAAATAAGTGGAGAAATTAGCACTTAATCCCTGCTGGTGACAGTATACATTAGTGCCATTTGCAGGGTGGGATAGGGAGTAAGTATTTGACTCCTTATTTTAAAATGTTTAACACATGAGTCTTGGTATTAACAATTCTCCTTCAAGGGTTCTATTCTTGTGCACAAGATACTGGCATCCTTATATTTAAAACTGTAGACCAAAAAAAAAAAAAGTTTGCTGAAACATTGTATTAGTAAAAGATTGGAAACAACCTAAATGTCTATCAGTAGGGGACTGATGAAATAACTAGAAGAATAAATAAAGAGGCTCTGGCCGGTGTGGCTCAGTGGACTGAGTGCTGACCGGTGAACCAAAGGATTGCTGGTTTGAGTCCCAGTCAGGGCACATGCCTGGGTTGCAGGCCAGGTCCCCAGTAGGGGGCATGCAAGAGACAATCACACATTGATATTTCTCTCGCTCTCTTTCTCCCTACCTTCCCTCTCTCTAAAAATAAATAAAATTTTTAAAAAGAATAAATAAAGAGGATGAATCATGAGAAAGTGATTACCTCTAGGCAATGCTACTTAAGAGATTTTTCCATTTTGGTTTTTTTTTTTTTTCATTTCTAATTTGATTTCTTGTGGCATACCTCACTTTTATAATTAAAAAATCCAGTTTTCTTTACTCAAAGATTGCTTCTTGACTCCCATGGATCATATGTGCATTCTTCAACTAGGATTACTCACTTTAATGAATGAAACAATGTCAATGAAAAAAACAAAGGCTAGGCCTTTTATGCGCACTTGGGGCATAAAAACTATTAAGAGCCGGGCATGTCTGAGAGGTGGCAACCAGAAGGATACTTTCTAATCTTTTATTCTGAGATTAGATCAGGGCTGTGTTATAAAACCAACCTGCCATCCATTAGTGGTGCACTGGTGAATTCATAAAATAAATAAAAATTACTAGATTTGTCAAGTCATCAAGAAAATCAGTGTTATTGGACCGGGCACTGCTGGGACTCTAGCCAAGTCCCCTTGGACCCCTTTGATAATCTCCTGTGTTCCTTGCTTGCTGTAAAGTGCTTTTGCTCCTGTTGCTGTGCTCAAGTCAGTCTCCGGTGGAAGAGAGCTGTCTCAGGCTATAGGAGCAAATTCGCTTGGATGTTCTGAACCAGATATGCTCCCAAGTTATATCCCTCTGAGTGTCCTTTAGTCAATGACTTCTGGGTACAGGAGTATAAATTTCAGCTCTCTTGCCTCAGGTCAGGACAAACTCTGAGGTGCACCTTCAACTCCGGAGTTCTGTGCAGGATCAGGCTGGAGTTATCCCCTGTGGAACTTTGCCTGAGATCATACTTTTGCTTGTCTTCTTGTACTTCCCAAGCGGGTTTCTCCTGTAAGGACTTCCTTAATTAATCAGCAGCCCATGAATTCTCATCTCAGGGTCTTCTTCAGAAGAACTCAGCCTCAGATTTATAAGTTTAAACTGAAAATCAGAAACAAAAAGTGCAAATGCCACTGATCCAAGGCCAGCTGTAGAGAAGTCCAGTTTCAAGTTTTCACAAAACAGGGTGATTCAAATCATGGCTGACGTAATGACAGTTTTCATAGCTTCACCTCTGGTGTTTACCACGCAGACTCTGTACCTTGCTAATGACCCTCTCTATTAGAAGAAGCATCATCTTCTCTTGCCAACATGTATAAAGCCAGTAGGATTCATTTAAGAAGTTAATTAACTTATCCTATTTCATGTGTCCTTGGAATTATTAACATCTGGAAAGTTAATGAAAACTTTTTGGATTTTTTTTTTCTTGCATCTCTCTGGTCTTGTTAAAAGAGTAGAGTTGCTGTTCTACTTCAATCCAAAAATCTGTTTTCCAAATCAAAGAAGGCAGATCTTATTTCTCTTTTGAGGAACCTCACTAGGTGTTCTGGGAATTCAATGAGGTAAGTACAGAACCTAGCTGAGGGATCTGGCCTCATGATAGGCACCCAATCAGCTACCTTCCTTCATTCTGAAAGTATGGCCTATGAGAATAGTCTAATTTGGTGATTCCCAATGTGTGGTCCTGCATCAGAAAGACCTGGAATGCTTACCAAATACAGATTCATGGGCTCCATCTTCTGAATTAGAATCTCTAAGAAGGACAGACTGGAAATCAGCATTTTGTAAAGCATTATGCATTCCAAAGGTTAGAAATCACTATCTCTGATTCAGTGGTTTCCTGAATTAGAGTGATTCTATGAATAGGATTATGTTAATATGTATGGTTTTGTTTGAAATGACAGTGAAGCTAACATAAGCTAAAGAAAAGGAGAAGTAGCTAGATTTATCAGTACACAAAACTAAAAAGGCCAAGGTTAGGTTTAGGCCTGGGTAGATCCAGGTACTCAGCTGCTACCTGGAGGATTCTTTCTTTCCTCCACTTCCTGGTTCTCTTATCTGTGGGTGTCCCCTGTGATAAAGTGCTTGCCACCTACAGCTCTGTTCTCACCTTGTCTTCACGCTAGTCATCCTCAAAGATGGAAGCATATCTCTTTCCTGGTGGTTTCAGCAAGTCTCTGAGAGATATCTGATTGGTCTAGCTTGGGTCACATGCCCATCTTTTAACCAATCAGTAGTCAGAAGTATAAAGCACTGATAGGTGAGGCTGAGTCATGTGTCCAACCTCGTGGCAGCAATATCAATGTGGACTCCACCTAAATCATGTAAATGCCCCCACTAAAAGTAAAGTTTCTGTTGCCAGAATTTCCAGAGTAGTGCTCACTAAAACCAGAATCAGTGTTCTTTAAAAAGTCTTTCAAATGATGCCACTGATCCCTGCCCACCACCACCACCATTTGGTTGTGGTGAAGCCCAGGATGTGTTTATCTCAGAATGACTTAGAAAGAGTCAAAACCACGGATCTGCCCTCACTGGAGAGTTTAAATCTTGCCTTTCTTACCTAGGGAAATGCAAACGTGATAGACTAGGACAAACAGAGGTCCTTCTGGGTCAGCCGGGGATTACTCTTCCGTAAACCCCGTTAGCCAGATAACGCAAGCCTGGACTGTCGGCACTTAACAGAGAGCAGAAAGGTTGGCATCAGAAGGAGCTTCAGGAAAATGTGTCTGCTCATCCTCCGGGGAGATAGCAGGTGAGCGTAACACCTACCAGGCAGGTGTGCTGACAGGAGCCGGAGCCGGATGGCAGGCTTGTTGAAAAGGGGAAATCCAATTGTAATGTAGATGATTTCTTGATGCAAAAGTATTGTACTTCAGTTATTACACTTAGGCTTCTCCCTTGATATTTGTGAACAGAGGACAATCTTTTTCTTGAAAAAAAAAAAATATATATATATATATATCCACTAGTCCCTCTGTATGTGCATGTTTAAATCAATGCTGGGGAGGGTGGAAGAAGAAAAGTCCACGAAACAAATCCAGTGTCATCTTGTGCAGCACTTGCCCAGGATCGTAATGCTGCTAGTGCTGGAGGGGAAAAAAAATTGAGGCAAGACCCAAAAGGACTTGGAGTCTAAAGTGAAAAGTACAAGAAGATGTTGGAAGATGTGGAAAAAGTTGCTGAGAGAAGGTCCTGGCTGTGTCTTTTGTGGCCATTCTGCTTGCATCAGCACATCTTATGTAAAGAGCAAAACACCATCTCATTTTAATAACACATTTAACTGCCTGCACATACACAGGAGATCATGGTGTTTGCCAGTTTAAAAAGTTCAGTCTCAAATGCAGCTATAGTCAGCCAATAGTTTTTAGACCTGAGAGCTACAGGAAATCTGTGGTTCTTAACACAGTATCTCAGCCATTAACATAGTGTTGCAACAAAGATAAAAATGATGTGGATGTCAAAACCACACTTCCAGGAGGGGTGTGGCAGCGGAGGATGCACGTTGGGAAGTGCGGGGACAGCAGGAAATCAGTGTGTGTGTGTTTCAGTTCCACCCACACACTTCATCCACCTAACGGCAAACCTGCCTCTGTCGCGGTGGTTTCATGGCTTTCATCTTGTGCAAGACGTAAGCCCTCACCAGATGGGATTATTATTCAACTTGCTTTGGCTCACCCTTACTGTCTCTAAAGTGCCCACTCTAAATAAGAATACTCTTCTTAGATGGATCTTAACTAAACATACTGTGTTAATTATTTCACAATATATGTGCGTCAGCTCAGTATGCTGTACACCTTAAACTTACACAGTTTTGCATGCCAATTACATTTCAATACAACTGGTCAAAAAAAGAATGCCCCTCCTCTCTCTTACAAATAGATTTGGATATTCATTTAATCATTTATTTAAAAATACCTGTTAAGGGTCTACTAGTTGCTAATATGCACAGCATTAGGCTCTGAAGATGCAGGAATGTAAAAAACAGACAAAAATTCCTACCCTCGTGGAGCTTATGTTCTAGAAATACACCATCCAATACAGCAGCCAGGAGCCACATAGCTATGGAGAACTCGAAAAGTGGTGAGTCCAAATTGAATTGCGCTGTGAGTATAAAATACAGGATTTCAAAGACTTAGTGTTGACAAAAGAGTGCAAAGTATATCAACTTTTTATATTGATGACATTGAAATGATAATATGTTGAATGTTATTGAATCAAAGTAAAATGTTATTAGAATTAATTTCAATGTAGTTACAAGAAAACGAAATTATATATGAAGCTTGCAGCATATTTCTATCGAAAAGCACTGTTCTGGAACAGTGGTTCTCAAGCAGGGCTGACTTTGCCCCCTCTCCCAAGAGTCTCCCTTTCATAGCTCCGAATTTATAACCACCTTGGAGGTTTGAACTTGCAGGACCAATCTTTGAGACATTCTTAGGCACCAAGCCTTAGAATTCATGGAGCTGCCCCCAGGCAGTGTCTACATTCTATGCATAGTTTAAATGCCTGAGATTCTGTTGGAGGAGGTGGGTGAGAGGACCAGACCACTGGCCAACTCTTCAGCTGGACCCAGGCAATCAGAGGCTCCTCACTATCATCCCTTGTCCTTGGAGTATACCACTCACCCACATTCCCATACCCCAAGAACACAGCCTTGAGACAATAAGGCATTGCTGAGACCATCTATCTGAATAGTACATGTGACTGAACCCCATTAAGAACTCTATATAAACTTTTAAGATTCTGGTGAGTGGTGCAAAGATCTACTCATCTTTCAGCTGCCTACAACAAACCTTGTATGTAAGTTTCCCTTGCTTGTCAAAATCTGCCACATACCTGGAGTACCTGTCTCTTTCTTCACTCTGTCCTTGTCCTCCTTGTATGGGGCCATTTTGTGACCCAACAGTTCACTCAGGATTTCAGTTAAATCTTTCTTGCCTTCCTTTGTAGTTTTACAGCCTATGGATACATCCATCAACAGTACAGTTTCATGTTGCCTTTTATTGAGCCTTATATAAATGGATTCATATCGGATATATTTTTTGTGTCTTGCTTCTTTTTTCCCCTCAATATTATGTTTAGATTCATCCTCATAGCTGCATGTAGTTCTACTATGTTCATTTTCACTGCTATTTAGTATTCCATGAATACAATACATGTTACATGAATATACAATATATTTATCCAGTCTACTGCTAAGGCACATTTAGGCTGTTTCCACTTTGGAGCTATGTCGAACAATACTCCTATGAATATTCCAGATCATGAATGTTGAACTCATGTGCACTGGTTTCTCCAAGGCATGCCCGCACAAAATTATAATTCAAAAATCTCTGCAGCCCTGGCTGGTGTAGCTCAGTGGATTGAGTGTGGGCTGGGAGCCAAAGGGTCCCAGTTCGATTCCCAGTCAGGGCACATGCCTGGGTTGCAGGCCAGGTCCTCAGTGAGGGCCATGTGAGAGGCAACCATACATTGATGTTTCTCTCCCTCTCTTTCTCCCTCCCTTCCCCTCTCTCTAAAAATAAACAAAATCTTTAAAAAAATCTCTGCAGAATCTTATTCCGCATCTATGTCTGAGGTTGAATAAAAGTAACTCTTCTGAACCTCTCATTAGATTCATAAAGCCTCCAAAATGCACCTAAACCTCAAGCTGTATTTGCAAGCTTTTAGCATTCAGTACTACTTGAGATCAAAGCCCTAGGGGCTCTCTCCTTAACTTTTTAATTCTTCCCTATCACTTTGCATAAATGAGGAAAGGGGCCTTCTGTTTCATGCATATTATCACACTTCCTTGGCATTATTCACCAGAGTGATTTAGCAAAAAAAAAAAAAAAAAAGAAGAAGAAGAAGAAAGAAAAAGAAAAAATCTGACCCATGTTTGAAACCCTGCATTGACTCTGTTACCTCAGGATAAAGTCTCGAATCCTTACTATAGCACCAGAGTCCTTCATGCGCTCCCCAGTCAGATTGCCAGCCACACGCAGTCCTACACTTCCCATTTTTAGCAATACCAAATGGCTTATAGTTCCCACCACGCGCCATGATTTTTCACACCCCCGTGCCTTCAGCCATGCTGTTCACTGCCTGGAACAACTTCCCCAAATCTTGCTTTCTGCATAAACTCTCACCCATTTTTTAAGACTCAACTTAAACATCAACTTCTCCAGGAAACCTTGGCAAGGCTGGCTGCCCTTTGCTTGTACCCCCATATCACCAAACACCTCTCTCTGCATCACAATTGTCAGTCCCTGTCCCCACTGTGCTGAGAGCTCTCTGAGATAAGACCCTTTCCTATTTACCTCTGTATTTTCAGTGTTAAACACAATGCCAGACACTTGGTATGAGAGTTAATATTATATATTAATTTGACTGGATTATGGCATGTCAAGATATTTGGCTAAATGCTATTCCTGGTGTGTCTGTGAGGGTGTTTTTGGATGAGATTTGCATTTGAGTCTGTAGATTGAATGAAGCAGATTGTCCTCTCCATTGTGGGTGGGCCTCATCTAACCCATTGAAGGCTTGAACAGAACAAAATGCTGGAGGAGGGGAAAATTTGTGCTTGCGCACTCTCTCTCTCTCTTTCTCCCCTTGCCTGACTCCTTGAGCTAGTTTTCTCCTGCCCTTGGTCAAGGACTTACACCATAGATGCTCCTGGTTCTCAGGCCTTCAGAGTAGGACAGGAACTACATCATTGGCTTCCTAGGATCTCCAGCTTATAGACAGAAGATCATGGGACTTCTCAGCCCGTAATCAAGTGAGTCAGTGATTCAGTGTAGATACATACATACATACATACATACATACATACATACAAACATAGACTGTCCAAAAGGTATCCAGTCATGTCATATGAAAAATAGATATATTTATTGAAGAAGATAAAAGATATAAGAAACATTGTACATGGGACAATAACACCTCAGTCCCCTTCAGGGTAGGCACCTTGGGACCTCACACAGTTCTCCCAATTACTATCAGCTGCCCTGTTGTATTTTCCTGAATCTCATCGATGATCTGAAATCTCTTCCTTTTCCAAGGTGATTTTAGTTTTAGGAAAAGCCAGAAGTCGCAGTCACTAAATCTGGGCTGTAGTGGGACTCAGTCACCTGGGTGATTTGATGTTTCACCAAAAATCTCTGCATGAGACACGATGTATGAGCTGGTGTGTTATTGTAATGAAGCTGCCAATCACCAGTTGCCCATAGCTGTGGCCTTCTGAATCATCTGAATAGTTTCTGTGGAGGAATGTTCAAACTTAACAGAAAATCTGATGCAGATTTGTTGCTCTACTCATTCAGTCATTTTGAATGTGATGGCCACACAGCACACATGCTCATTCAGTGGGATCTACCGACTGCCCTGACTAGTACAGGGAAGTCACCGTTGTTCACACATACACATTCCGGTCCACTCTCCTTGGCTGCCAGGTTACATCGATATTATGCAAACCATTCTCGTTACATTAACAATGGCTGGACTTTTTCCAGACAGACCTCATATATATAAATAGATATCACATATATAATGTATTGAACATATCTATAAATCTCACATATTTAATGGATTTATAAATCATGTATGTAACATATATAATTGGTTCTGTTTCTCTGGAGAACCCTTGCTAATACACTTGGTAAATGTTGAATTAATATTTCTTGAGCTGAACTGAAATTGGCACTTGAACTTCAAATTGGCTTAGACTGGGAGAGTCTGCACATCAAAATGCTAGGGCTCCCATTCACTATGTTGCGAATGATGGTTACAAATGGCCTCTCCCAGAGTTGTGCAGTACGCAAGCCCTACTAGCCTCTACTTCTATTCCTCTTGCTATTGTTGTCTAATAAAGAGAAAATTTTTTCCATGTGACGCATTCTTCTTCCTGATGTCTATCCTCCAAAATCTAGAGTTTCTGTCTAAAGTTAATTAGAATTAAATACTACAGAATCACCTAATACTACTGATAAGTACCTACATCCTCAAATGAGTGTTTCCACCTTAATGCAAATAGACTTCCAACCAAGATATATACTTGAAACAGAACACAGTTTGTATATATAGATATATAGTTTATACTTAATAATTCACTATTTTTCTGTACCTAGGGGTCATCTTTCTGAATATAAAGGAATCAACATACAATTCTCTAAGGAAAGTGCAGGGATAAGTTTAAAATTTAATTAGCTGAACAGAAGTGTATGGGAAGATTTTCTTTAAGAATATTTGATATGTTTAATTTTTTTTAATGTGCCTCTGTCCTAAAAGTCAAAAGCAAGACATAAAGTCCAATTAATGATTTTAGCTAGTTTGGTAGACAAAAACCAGAAATTTTATTATAATTTGCAGGGAAATGTGAGGAATAGAGAAGTCATGCATGTAGGATGTTCTCCCTCACTACTTCCATACCTGTGGCAGGCATCACTAATCGATTTCAGCACTCATTTCCTCTGAGGCTGGCAGAGACTCATAATCCTTTTTAAGAAAGCACTTCAAGCAGAATTAATCCACTTGCTATTTCAGATCGAAAAAGTACCAAGAATTTTTAGGCAAAAGGTCATTTCTTATTTTTCCAAATTGGATAAGAATATATTCTAATGGATACTAAAAAATGAGCTTAACAATACTGAACGTCTGTATGAAACTCAAATATTTTCCTTCCACATTGGCACTGACTTCTTTCTCCCTGGAGGTCTTCCCGGTTCCTCTAGCTCGCACTGATGTTTTTCTTTCTCGTTGTTAATGGTCCTTAGAATCTGTGCCAGATAGTTTAGTGTCCAATTAGATTGTTAAGTTCCTTGGGAGCAGGGGCAGCATCCTACCTCGGGGGAATGTGGCAGAATTGAAATGCTGGGCATGTTCAGCATTCTTAGATGCTCACTTAAGTATTCCCTCTTTTGACTATTAACATATACTCAGAAGAAAGCAGAAAGAGAAGGGCTATAACATTGCAATGGGTTTCAAGGAAAAAATATCTACTTAAAAAATTTAGCTGAGAAAATAGACTAAAACAACAACAAAATATTTTCCCTACCATTTCAATTCTAACACCTTCAAACTATGCATTGCATCAATACATAGTCTATCAGTGACTTACTAGTGATAGACTAAAGTGAATCACTTTAAAGACCAAACTTCCTAAAATGTAGAAGACATTCTGTTAATGCTGGGTTTAATAATTTAATATCTCACATAACCTTTCCACACCTCATTGCAAGAAGATTATTAATGCTGCGTCTTCAGCTTGCTCTGAATTTAAAACTCTGCAGCGGTCCTCCCCTGGAACACTGTCTCCTGTCAGTGAAACTCCTCACTCGTCCTGAGCTTTGCTTTTTCCCTCCCCTTTGCTCAACTTGTTCCCTCTACCTGAAATTCTCATTCTCTCCTATCACCACATGTCCTGATCCTGCCTGGCCTTCGAAATTAACCCAGGACTCCCTCTGCCATAAATCCTCTCCTGACCCCCAAGTAGAATTGTGAGGCTCTCCTCTGGAGGCTCACAGCACACTTTCTGCAGCACACCTAGGGACTGGATCCCACAACACATAACAGCGTAAGCTTAAGAGTCTGGCAGAGACTTAGGTCAGAACCTTTATCCTGCCACTGGCTGGTTAAGTGACTGCAGGCAAAGTTCTTATCTTCTTTAGGCCTCAGTTACTTCATCTATAAAATGGACATAAAAATAACACTGACCTCAGAGAGTTCCCATGAGGACTAAGTAAAATAATGAATGCAAAGCACTTCACAGCCAGGCTCATAGTAAACATTTATTTAAATATTAGTTACCATTACTATCATGCAATCTAATATCAGTTTACAATTTTAATATCTGGCCTTATACATTACAGACTGTTTATGTTTAAGAATATACTATCTCCTCTAATGAACTTTAAGCACCACAAGGACATTGGTGAGTTCATCTTCCATACCTGTCTCAGTTAGCGTCTGTTAGGTAAGAAACCACTGAAAACATAGTGACTTACAATAACACTATGTATTGAATTTAGTGGTTCTTAAATGTTAGTGGGCATCACAGTCACCTGGAGGGCATTTTTTTATAAGGTCACTGGGTCCACTGGAGCTCACAGTGTTCCAAGAGAGAGTAGAAGCTGCAAGGCCTCCTGACATCTGGACTGGCACTTCTGTCACATTTGATTGTTCAAAGCCAGGGGCGACCCTGCCTGGGTAGCTCAGCTGCTTAGAGCATCGTCCTGCTACGCCAAGGTTGTGTGTTCCATCTCTGGTCAGGGCGCATACAAGATTCAACCAAAGAATACATAAGTAAGTGGAACAACAAATCAATGTTTATCTCTCACCTCTCTTACTCTCTCTAAAATTAATTTTAAAAAGTAGTCCAGATTCAAGGGGCGAGGCCGCAGGCTCCACCTCCTGATGGGAGAAGTACAAAGTCAAATTGAGGAGTGCGGCTAAAGAGAAGGGAGCAGTGTGCGGCCCGTTTGCAATCTACCACAGCACCACTGAGTCCAATACCCAACTGGTGTGCAGGAAATACTCAGCGAATGAGTAAATGATTCTCCTAGCAACTGAGTTTTTAAGTTTTGCAAATGGTACCAATTTTTTCGTGACTGCAGAGCGTGCACAGGAGACTGCTGATGAGCGCTAGATTTCCCACTTACTGGCTGTGTGATCTTGACCCCAGAGCCTCAGGGTTTTCATGCATAAAATGGAGATTGTAATTATCATCTCACAGAGGGGTGGTAACTTGAGAAGCAGCACAACTTAACGTCCCTACACCTGAGCTTCCTCATCTGGAAAATGGGCACAAATCACCCCCATCTCACCGAGCTTTGGGAGGATTCAGATGAGATGGTATGTGCAAAGTGTTTGCCTTTTAAAGCATTCACAATTATTCTTAATTGGATCACATTACTTAGCCCAGTGCTGGTAACACTCAGTAAATGCTGGGCCAACATATCACTGGCTATAGAAATTTCAGCTTCTATTCAATTTGCTACCAAAAGAGCTGCCCTAACATGCTTCACGTCAACAACTCCAAGTGTATGAATGCCCCTCAAGGTGCAAGGTTTTGTAAATCTATACCTGAAAACAGCCCCACCAGCCCCACCAGATATCCTGTGGGGCCCCACAGTTCTTGCCAGCTGGATGCCCTGCCCACTTCTCTTGTTCATCTAGCCCACAGTTCCACGGCCTTCACTTATAAAGCGAAAGTAGGTCACCTCGGGTAGTTCAGTTTTAGAGGCAAGAGAGATACAAGAGGAAGGGATGGAGTGGGTGGAACCAATAGCCAGGGATAAGAGGTGGAGAGCTGGAGAATTCATAGATCTTTTAGAACTTTCTTAAGGAAGGGAGGAAGGGAAGGAGGGGGGAGGGAAGGAAGGAAGGTAAGAAGGAGGGAAGAGGAAAGAAGGAAAAAAGATGAGAGGGGAGGGGAGGAGGAAAGAGGGGAGGGAGGGAGGGGGGAGGGAGGGGAGGAAAAAAGGAAGAGAGGGAAGGAGGAAGGGAAGAAGAAAAGATGGAGAGAGGGTAGAAAGGAGCCTGGTTGGTAGGTGGCTGATTTGCAGGCTGCAGGGCAGATAGTCATAGCAGTCTCTGAGACAGAGACTGGAGATGCTAAGTGAGCAGTCTTGTCTGCTGCCCATTTAATTGCCTGGGGAAGCCGCTGAGATGGAGGAGGAGGCCCTGTGCTCCGATAAAGCTTTCAGAAAATTCCCTGGGGCTTCACTCCCTCCAGGTGACTCCCATTTAGGCCAGTGTTAATGGGTCCCCTGCCGAGAACCCATTGTCAGACTGTGCAGTGAAAAATGCCTCATTCAGATAATCACTATCAGAACCAAAAAGGCCTCTGGTCTGGGAAGGCGAGCTCCCTTGCCAGTTCTAGGCAAGCCTGGAGCAAGGCAGCTTTGGAGCTGGCGACACTGGCTCTTGTCACTCTCTTCTTCTGGGTACAGCCGGGCTGCGCATACTCAAAGGTGCACTGTGAATAGTGCTCACATGAGGCAGGGCACTTAGTACCAACCACAGACCCAGGATCGGATGTCAGATCAATTCCACTACAGCAGGGGGAGGTGAGGAAGTGTGAGGAGTCTGGAATTTTTTCCCCAGGGAGGCTTGAAGCAATAGTATGATTCACTTATTATTACCAGGCACTTGGGATGCTGTGGTGAGTAGGGTGAGCAAGGCCTTGCTCTCAGGTTGCTGAGGTTCCGAAGAGGGGGGACAGAAGACAGGTAAACCAGGGAGCAAAAATGATTTCAGATAGAACGATGTCTTAATGATTGGCCCAGAGTGGGGGCAATGATGAAGAGCAGTATTAGTGTTATCAATTTAGCTTGTCCAGGGACCTACTGGAGGGACCCCAGTCTCTGGGAAGGACCCTCTGTTCTTCTAAGGGTCCTTTCTCTGTTCAGTGTCCCCAAGCCCAAAAATGAAGTCAAAGCTGAGCATTCAGCAGCACAAGCTGTAGCCAATGGCTAGAGAATGGAGAAGCAGAAATTAGATTCACAGATTAATTTCTTGTTCTAGAGAAGTCTGGAGGAAATTACTATGAGGGCAGCATAATGAGGGGACACCATGTGCATTAGTTCTCCAGAGAATGGATCTGTCTCTTCCCAGAATCGGGGCACCACCCCTTTTGCTCCCTTATATGGTCAGAGTTGGACCTTAATGGAGCCAGTGGGTGTGTCAGTTAGCATGCTAATATATTATAATCAGGATATAATGAAGTTCATAGTCTCATGGAGGTCAGATTCAGCCCCATCTTGGTTCAGACCAGCTCTGCTGGATTTCTTCCATCTTTTTTATTTTCCCCTGTACCTAAAATGAAAAGATAAGTATACAAGGTTTCAACAGCCAGGGGCTTACAGCCATGGTGGCTTTAGGGTGATGAGGGACGGTCTCTAAGGATAAGAACCTTCAGCTAACATCTGAATGTTATGAGGAAGCAAAGATCTGAAGAAAGGGTATCCTGGGTGGAGGGAAAAGCAGGCAAAGGGTTTATCAGAAAGGACAATGTGATGAAAGCATAGTGAGTTTACGGAAGATAGAGTCAGAAAGGTTGGTCATTGTAACCAGCCTCCAAGATAGCTTCCATGAACTTTGAAGACTGAATCATACTCCCCAGCCCATGACAGTGGTAAGAATTTGAGCCTTGACACCATGAAGTGACCAAATTGCTCAAACTTAAAAGCAGACGGACTTTCTATACCACCACACTATTCCAGAATCTTGAGCCTCATTTAGCCTGGAAAAGATAGTCTGTGTGTCTTAATTAGTGTCAATGCAATATGCTGATTTCCTCCAGGTGCATATTTCTGGCTATTCAACAACATATTTCAATCAATGTGCCCCACACACCCAACTAATTTATTTGCTAATGAAAACTCTGTTCAAATCAGTCACACTTGAATCAGGTCTTGCCTTCTTTGCGTTTGACAGCAAACTTCAAGGAGGCTCGTGGAGATGTTCTTTCTGATGGTGTTCAGTTTGGGGGTGAAGGTAGGAGCAGTTTCTTGTATTCCCTAAAGAATGAGGCAAGCTGCCCCAAAATAGGTTTGGAGTCTCTGAATCAGTGGCTGGCAGCACTGTGACAGGCAGGAACAGGGAGCATGACAAAAGAGCTCAAAGATGCCACCACAGAGGAACACAGGCCAGGATCTAAATCCCGCTGAGCCTTTATGAGCTGCGTGACTTGAGAAAAAATGCATCAGAGACTCTGAGACTCTGATTCTTCAGCTGCAAAATTTGCCTAATAAATTTCATTTTCATAGTAACGTGGAAGGAATTAAATGATGCACTAAATTAATTCATGCATCTCAGAATACCAATGATAGTGCACAGTAGTTACAAGTGAGGGCTCTGGAGTCTGACCACCTGGTGGTGTACATCCTGGGTCTTCTCTTTGCTATCATTATGACGTTCCACCAAGGACACAACTTCTCTATACTTCAGTTTTTTCATCTATGTTATGGCAGTAATGACAGCACCTAACTCATTAGATTGTCCTCAAAATTAAATGAGATGGTAGAATAAAGCACTTAGAACAGTTTGGAACACATTAAACATGCAATAAATACTAGCTATTGTTATTTTAATGTATTGAGCACCAGAGACAGACAGTAAGCACTAGATAAACAGTAGTCATCATTAGTAGAAACAATCAACACACACTCGCAGAAAAATTCTATCTTAGCAGTCCTGGGAGAGACGCTGTCTCTTGAGTTCCCCAAAACTTGAGCATGCATCCCATCACCTGGAGGCTGTTAAAACATGGATTGCTGAGTTTCATGCCCAGGATTTCTGGTTCAGCAGGTCTAGGGTAGAGGCCTGGCAACTCAAATTTGTAACGAGTTTTAGGTGAGATACCAGTGATGTTGGTCTGGGAACTTTTTTTTTTTTTTTAAATTTCGAGATATATTTTATTTAGCTTATGCTTGAGCACAAGGGAGGCAGCATGGAGGAAAGGAAGGTCCTCAGAACTGGCCCCAGGGAAGACACTTTGAACTATTGATTTAATAGTCGAACTCTCAGGGAACCATCTCATTTCCAAGGTCAGGCCCCATTAGCCACCCATTAACCATGGTCCCATGACACTAGCCCACTCAGCCCACCTGGAAAGAGGCCACCAGAACTCCTTCTCACATCCTCTTCTTTGATGCTAAACTCTACCCTTTCAACTTTAATCAGGAGACAGCCAGGGAATTGATCTAAAAAGGCCAAGTGCTTCCCTGAATCTCTGAGCTGAGAAATGGAGTGGTTCAAAAAGGGTTAATAATATTTTTTTGTTTTGATGGGCCCCAAATATAAAGAGGTAGCAAGCTTATGATGGTTAATTTTATGTGTCAATTTGACTGGGATATGGGGTGCCCAGATATCTGGTTAAATGTTATTTCTAGGTATGCCTGTGAGGTATTTCTAGAAGTTAGCAATTGTATTGTTGGACTGAGTAAAATGAATCCCTCTCCCCAGTGTGAGTGGGCGGCATCCAGTCCATTGAGAGCATGAATAGAACAAAAAGACCAAAAAAGAGGATGTTTACCCTCTGCCTGACTGTTTGAACTGGGTCATCAATTCTCTCCTACCCTTGGGACTCCTAATTGGAATCTACATCACCAACTCACCAGTTCTCAGGCCTTCAAATTATACCACTGGCTTTCCTGAGTCTCCAGCTTGCATATGACAGGTCACGGAACTTCTCAGCCTCCATAATCACATGAGCCAGTTCCTCTTAGTAATTATTATTCTAGATATAGATATAAATAGGGATAGAGATATAGATCAAATATAGATTTATATATCTGTATGTAGAGAGATGTCTATATCTATCTCCTATTGGTTCTGTTTCTATGCAGAACCCTAATACCTTTTTATAATAAAAAAATTTTTTTAAATGTCCTTCTTTTCACAATAGGAGTAGATTCAGGGAAGAGCTAACTCAGAGTCTGCACTTGCTCAAATTTTTTTGTTGAAATAAAGAATGAAAGAATCTAAGTATTTATTTTTCTTTAATTTTTCATCCAATCAATGTTTATTATACAGTTGTATAATAGTGTTCATGGGATTATTCTTAAAATGTATTTACTCATTCAGTCCACATTTACTATACAAACACTCTGTGTAAAGCATTGGATCCTAATTTCATGAAATTTATATGACTTTGAATGAATTTTTAAAAGAGTTGTTTCCAAGGATGTTTGAATGTGTTAGAAGTTATAGTATAAAGTGTGCATATCAGGATTCAGAGATTTATTACTTTATAGATGAACTTCATGGAAGTTAAAAAGGCAGGCAATAATAGCCATAATAGCTTGGTGGTATCATCCTCCTTTTAAGTTTTAAAATGGAGGCCTATTTGTATCACGTTTAAAAGGGAAATTTCATAAGGTTAAGTGCTCGATTTGAATCTAGAGGTGACTGATTTCAAAAATCATGCTCTTTTTGTATGTTTGTTGGAGTGCATCAGAATATTTTTATTTAATTTTAAAAATAATCTTCTGGAAAACTACAAGCCAATATTGCTGATTAACATAGATGCTAAAATCTATGATTGCTGATTAGCATAGATGCTCAACAAAATATTGGCAAACCACACCCAACAATACACTGAAAATATCCTATACCATGATCAAGTGGGATTCATCCCAGGGATGCAAAGATGGTACAATATTCACAAATCAATAAACATAATACATATCACATAAACAAAAGGAAAAACAACAATCACATGATCAATAAGGTACAGTGATCCCTCACCTATCACAGGAGTTACGTTCCAGAGACCCCCGCAATAGATGAAAATCTGCGAAGTAGCGGCATTATATTTATTTTATTATTTATATATATTTTAACGTTTTATAAACACTTCCCATTCTCCTATAAACCTTTCCCACTCTCTTATTCACCTTTCCCACACTCTTATAAACACTTCATATGCTCTTAAACACTTTCTACACTCTTAAACCTACATAAGTTTAACAAAATCCCACGTAATTTTACCACAAAATCCCATGATATAGTGAAAATTCCATGATACAGAATTAGATATATTTATTTTTTAAAACCTGCGATACAGTGAAGCTGCAACAAGTGAACCACGATATAGCGAGGGATGACTGCATAGCACCCATTTATGATAAAAACATTCAGCAAAATGGGAATAGAGGAAGAATACTCAACATAAAAAAGACTGTATACAAGAAACTTACAGCCAACATCATATACAATGGGCAAAAACTAAAAGCTTTCCCATTAAGATCAAGAACAAGACAAGAGTGTCCACTTTCACTACTTCTATTCGACATAGCTTTGGAAGTTCTTGCCAGAGCAATCAGACAAGAAAAAGAAATAAAAGGCATCCAAATTGGAAACTAGGAAGTAAAACTGTCATTGTTTTCAGACGACATGATAGTACACATAAAAAATCCTATAGACCCCACCAAAATCTACTCGACCTAAGTGAATTTGACAAAACAGTAGGATACAGTCAATATTCAGAAACTGAAGGTATTTTTGTACACCAACAATGAAATATCAGAAACAGAAATGAGGAAAAAAATCCCATTTACTAAAGCAACAAGAAAAATAAAGTACCTAGGAATAAACCTAATGAAGAAGGTATAAGACCTGTACTCAGAAAACTACACAACATTGAAGAAAAAAATTAAGGAAGACATAAGTAAGTGGAAGCATATACCATCTTCATGGATCGGAAGAATTAACATCATCAAAATGTCCATACTACTCAAAGCAATTTATAGATTTAATGCAATCCTTATTAAAATACCAATGACAGCCATGACTGGTGTGGGTTAGTGAGTTGAGTGCTGGCCTGCAAACCAAAGGGTCATCAGTTCAATTCCCAGTTAGGGCACATGTCTGTGTTGTGGGCCAGGTCCCCAGAAGGGGGTGCTCAAGAGGAAACCACACATTTATGTTTCTCTACCTCTCTATCACCATCCATTCCCTTCTCTAAAAATAAACAAATAAATCTTTTTTAAAAATACCAATGACAGACAGTGTCACTTCCAGCCAAGATGAAGGCATAGGCAGATACGCTTTGCCTTCTCGCACAACCAAAAGAAGGACAACAAAGTTCTTAAATATTTTTTCAATTTTTAATTTTATTTTTGACAGAGGGAAGGAGAAAGAGAAGGAGAGAAACATCAGTGTGTGGTTGCCTCTCACATGCCCCCTACTAGGGACCTGGCCCGCAACCCAGGAATGTGCCCTGACCAGGAATCAAACCAGCGACACTTTGGTTCGCAGGTCAGCACTCAGTCTACTGAGCCACATCAGCTGGGGCAAGAAGGACAACAAATTTAAAAACAAAAAAATAACCAGAACTGCAAGAAAATCAAATTGTAAGTCTGACAACTAAGGAGTTAAAGAAATAACATTCATCCAGACAAGTAGTAGGGGCAGAGATGGGCAGCTGGGGCACAGAGGACTCGTGGCAAGGTGACAATTCAAGGACCAGGCGGTCCCGCATTTGCATGCAGAAAAATCAGAAGGAGCAACTGGGGAGCAAGACAGACAGCGCAACCCAGGATTCCATCTCCAGGAAATAAAGCCTCAAAACCTCTGACTGTAAAAATCTGTGGGGGTTGAGGTGGCAGGAGAAACTCCCAGCCTCACAGGAGAGTTCATTGGAGAGATTCACAGGATCCTAGAACATACACAAACCCACCCACCCGGGAATTAGTACTAGAAGGTCCCAATTTGCTTATGGGAAGCAAGGGAAGTGACGGAAAGCCAGCTGAGAGCCCAGCAAGTGGCACTGTTCCCTCTCAGACCCCTCCCCCACATACAGCATCACAATGCAACAATGTGGGTTACCCCACCATGGTGAATACCTAAGGCTCCACCCCTTACTACATAACAGGAACGCAGAGAGAAAAAATATGGCCCAAATAAAAGAACAGATCAAAGCTCCAAAATTAGAACCAAGTGATGAAGAGATAGCCAACTTATCAGATGCAGAGCTCAAAATGCTGGTAATCAGGATGCTTACAGAAATAGTTGAGTATGGTCGAAAAATAGAGGAGGAAGTGAAGGCTACTTCCTTTTCTTGAAATAAAGTAAAATGTACAGGGAATCAATAGTGATAGAAAGAAAACCAGGACTCAAATCAATGATTTGGACTAGAAGGAAGAAATAAACATTCAGTCAGAACAGAATGAAGAAACAAGAATTCAAAAAAAAAGAGACAAGGTTTAGGAACCTCCAGGATAACTTTAAATGATCCAGCATTTGAATCATATGGGGTGCCAGAAGGAGAAGAGAAAGGGCAAGAAGTGGAAAACTTATTTGAAAAAATAATGAAGAACTTCCCTAATCTGGCAAAGGAAATAGACTTCCAGGAAGTCCAGGAATCTCAGAGAGCCCAAAAAAAGTTGGACCCAAGAAAGCACACACCAAGGTACATCATAATTACCTTACCCAAGTTGAAAGATAAGGAGAGAATCTTAAAAGCAGCAGAGAAAAGGAGAGAGTTACATGCAAAGGAATTCCCCTAAGGCTATCAACTGATTTCTCAAAAGAAACCTTGCAGGCAAGAAGGAGCTAGAAAGAAGTATTCCAAGTCATGAAAAGCAAGGACCTACATCCAAGATTACTCTATCCTGCCAAGCTATCATTTACAATGAGAGGGCAGATAAAGTGCTTCTCAGATAAGGTCAAGTTAAAGGAGTACGCCATCACCAAGTCCTTATTATATGAAATGTTAAAGGGACTTATCTAAGAAAAAGAAGATGATCAAAAATATGAACAGTAAAATGACAACAAACTCACAAATATCAACAACTGAACCTAAAACAAAAACAAAAGTGAACTAAGGAAACAACTAGAACAGGAATAGACTCACAGAAATGGAGATTACATGGAGGGTTATCAGCAGAATGGGGGGAGAATGGGGGAAAAGGTACAGGGATAAGAAGCAGAAATGGTAGGTACAAAATAGACAGGGGGAGGTTAAGAATAGTATGGGGAATGGAGAAACCAGAGAACTTATATGTATGACCCATGGACATGAACTAAGATGGGGGAATGCTGGTGGGAGAGAGAGTGCCGGGGCAGAGGGGAATAAAGGGGAGAAAAAAATGGGACAATTGTAATAACATAATCAATAAAATATATATTAAAAATTCCAATGACATATTTCACAGATATAGAACAAACATTTCAAAAATTTATATGGAACCATAAACAACCCGAAACACCCTCAGCAATTTTGAGAAAGAAGAGCAAAGTGGGAGGGATCACAATACTTGATATCAAACTGTATTACAAGACCACTGTAATCAAAACAGTCTGGTACTGGCATAAGAAGAGGCATATAGATCAATGGAACAGAATAGAGAGCCCAGAAATAAACCCATGTCTCTATGGTCAATTAATATTTGACAAAGGGGGCAAAACCATAACATGGAGTAAAAACAGGCTCTTCAACAAATGGTTTTGGGAGATCTGGACAGCTACATGCAAAAACATGAAACTTGACCACCAACTTACACCATACACAAAAATAAACTCAAGATGGATAAAAGACTTAAATGTAAGTCATGACACCATAAAAGCCCTAGAGAAGAACACAGGCAGGAAAATTTCAGATATTCCACACAGCAATATTTTCACCAATATGTCCCATAGAGCAAGAGACATAAAGGAAAGAATAAAGAAATGGCACTTCATCAAAATAAAAAGCTACTCCATGGCTAAATAAAACATCAGCAAAATGAAAAGGGAACCAACCATACGGGAAAATATATTTGCCAATGATACCTCAGACAAGGGTTTGATCTCCAAAATATATGAAGAACTCACACAACTCCACACCAGAAAGACAAGCAATCCAATAAAAAATGGACAAAAGACTTGAACAGACACTTCTCCAAGGAGGACATACAGAGGGCCCAGAGACATATGAAAGGATGCTCAGCATCACTAGCCATCAGAGAGATGCAAGTTAAAACCACAGTGAGATACCACTTCACACCAGTCAGAATGGCCATCAGAAACAAATGAACAAACAAGTGCTTGCAAGCTTGTGGAGAAAAGGGAACCTTAGTGCACTGTTGGTGGGAATGCAGACTGGTGCAGTCACTGTGGAAAACAGTATGGAATTTCCTCAGAAAACTAAAAATGGATCTGCCTTTTGACCCAGCAATTCCACTGCTGGGATTCTACTGTAAGAACCCCGAAACACCAATTCAAAAGAACCTATGCACCCCAATGTTCATAGCAGCATTATTTATAATAGCCAAGTGATGGAAATAGCCTAAGTGCCCATCAGTAAATGAGTGGATAACAAAACTGTGGTACATTTACACAATGGAATACTATGCAGCAGAAAGAAAAAGCTCCTACCCTTTGTGACAGCATGGACGGAACTGGAGAGCATTATGCTAAGTGAAATAAGCCAGGCAGTGAAAGACAAATACCATATGATCTTACCTATAGGAGTAACCTAATCAACAAAACAAATAAGCAAGCAAAATAGAACCAGAGACATGGAAATAAAGAACAAACTGACAGTAATCAGAGGGGCGGTGGCAGGGAGATAACAGGGGGAAGAAGGGTAAGGGCTGTCAAGGAACATGTATAAAGGACCCATGAACAAGGACCTATGGACAAAGACAACAGGATGGGGGAGGATTGAATGGGGGAAGTGGGGGTGGGTAGGGTGGAGGAGGGGAATGGGGGGAATGGGGACAATTGTAATTGAACAGCAATAAAAAAAGAAAAAAATTAAAACAAAAAGACTCCATACTGTGTATACTGCAAAATTATAATAGCATTCACCATCTAAAGTTAAGCTTTCCCCAAAACTGTTACAGCCAATAAGCTATTATTTCATGTAAATTTGACCTGCACAGTGTTATAAGTTTAAATGCAACAAAATAATGCTAGTGACCAAACTGTCACAATTCTGACCAAAATATGTTGTTAACACTGAAAAACATGTTGCTCAATGAATGGAATATTTAATAATTTGCAAAAATATAATTTTCTTATTTTTCTATTATGCTTGGCATACAGTATTATATTATCTCATGTGTATAATATACTAATTATATAATTTACAGTGATTACACTGATGAATCTCATACCCATCTTACACCATGCATAGTTATTACACTATTATTGCCTATATTCCCTGTGCTATGCTTCACATCCCTGTGACTATTTTGTAACTTCCAATTTGTACTTAATCCCTTCCCCTTTTTCACCCATCCCTAAACCCTCCTCCCCTTTGGCAACCTTCAAAATGTTCTTTGTGACTTTGTTTTTGTTATGCCTGTTTATTTAGTTTCTTTTTTAAGGTTTCACATGTAAGTGAAATTGTGGTATTTTTCTTTCTCTGTCTGAATTATTTCACTCAGCGCAACACCCTCTAGGTCCCTCCATGTTGTTGCACATGGAAAGATTTCAATATTTTTATGGCTGAGTCATATCCCATTGTATATATGCACCACTTCTTTATTTATTCATTTATTGATGGTCATTTAAGTTGCTTTCATATCTTGGCTATTGTAAATAATGCTGCAATGAACATATGGTTGCATATATATTTTCAATTTAGTGTTTGGAGTTTCTTCAGGTGAGTATCCAGAAGTAGAATCTCTGGGTCCTTCTTTGTCTCTTATTACAGCCTTTGTTTTAAAGTCTTTTTGGTCTGATATATATATTGCTACCCCAGCTTTTTTTTTTTTCCATTTTCATTTTCATGAAATTTTTTTTTTCATCCCTTCACTTGCAGTCTGTGTGTCTTTGGATTTGAAATGAGTCTCTTGTAGACAGCATATGTAAGGGTATTGTTTTCTTCACCATTCAACCACTGTAGGTGTTTTTATTGGAACATTTAATCCATTTACACCTAAAGTAATTATTGATATATATGTAGTTATTGCCATTTTATTATCCATAATTTTTACTTTTTTTCTTCTTAAAGAAATCCCTTTAGTATTTCTTATCATACTGGTTGTGTGAGGATGAATGCCTTTAGCTTTTTCTTGTCTGGGAGACCATGCTTTCTCCTTCTTCCCCTTTTGTCATGGTAATAAAATCTCAAATTTTTACCTAGGCAATTAGCCACCCAGAATAAAGGTTACACATCCCAGCCTCACCTGTAGTTAGCTATGGCCATGTAACTAACTTCCAGAAAGTAATCTTTAATAGCTTCTAGGAAACCTTCCTAAGAGATATCTGCCATATAGCTTTGCCTATTCTCCCTCGCTTTCTTCTTCCTGTTGGCTGGAGCAACAGCAGCCGTATTGCACAATGAAGTAAGAGTCATGTGTTGAATACAAAAAGAGCATGAGTCCCTAAGACTGAGAAGCTGCATGTCAGCCCCAGACTGCCTGTCTCTAGTCTGTTATATACCTGTTTCATATAACCTGCAATTATATGAAAAAAAAAATTCTATTGTTTAAGTTAACATCTTTACGGGTTCATTGTAATATAACTTAGTCCTATTATAGTATTTTAACACATTGCTTTCAAATCTGTCATCACTTTTGGGGAAGAAGTCCTAAACTATGATTAATAACATTTTCGCCTCAAAAAATTTGGGGGAAATCAGGTTATGTAAGGCAATACCCATAAATATAGCTTGTTCAAAGGGAATGAGTAATGGAATTCTTCCTGAAACAACTGGTGTTGATCTCTGTTTGTGGTAAACATTGAGATTCAATGCTCGCTAAAATCCAATATTGACTTCCCCTTCACTTTGCTTACCATTCATGCTCAAAGCAATAAACTAAATGGAATGTGGGAACGAGAGGTCAAGAGAAAGTGCTCTATCTACTTCTTCATAAGTACAGTGTGTGGGCTAGTTCTTAATAAGCCTATTATGAAATATCAAAATTGAAGCAAAATAAATAGTTTTGGATTACAAATGTATTGAAGACAAACACTAGAATCTTTTATAAACACCATTTTAAATGTATTATATTCTGTATAGCATTTACTTAAAACTTTATTTTCTCCTTTTGAACTGCCAAAGGACTTTACTAAAAATATTTTTTCGTTCATTTTTAGGTAAAGATAAACTTATGCCCAGGAATCTTAAAAGCAAGGTTAACTTGAAAAAAAAACAACAAGAGAAAAGCAAAGGCTTTCAGCTTTTTTATCTCATTCAAAGCCCTAAAAACAGTATCCTACATGGCATTTGGAAAACAGAGATATAATACTATATCATAAATGGACAATTTGTACTAAAATGTTTTACAGGAAGTTACAGAATTTTATTATTACTGCTTTTGTGCTGATTTTTAAACTATATTTTCATGATCATATTTTATGTTATAGGAAATAGCCCTCTGAAATATGAAATTAACATTTAAATCTGAAGTTTCTTTTTTAAAGATGATATTAAAAGATTTATAAAAGCCAATAACTAAGTTCTTTTTTTTTTTAATTTTAAAGATTTGAGGGAGAAAGAGAGAGAGAGAGAAACATCAATGTGTGGTTGCCTCTCACATGGCCCCTGCTGGTGGCAGGGCCTGCAACCCAGGCATGTGCCCTGACTGGGAATAGAACTGCAACCCTCTGGTTCACAGCCCGTGCTCAATCCACTGAGCTACACCAGCTGGGGCCCAATAACTAAGTTCTACATTCTTTTTTTTTTTTTTTAAGATTTTATTTATTTATTTTCAGAGAGAGGAGAAGAGAGGGAGAAAGAGCAATGTATGGTTGCCTCTCACATGGTCCTCACTGGGGACCTGGCCCACAACCCAAGCATGTGCCCCGACTGGGAATCGAACCGGGACCCTCTGGTTCCCAGCCGGCACTCAATCCACTGAGCTACACCAGCCGGGCTCTACATTCATTTTTTAAACATGGTTCTTCTAGCAATTCCTAACTAGTAATAACCCCCAAATGGGTCGTTTTGACTTAATATAATCTCATTTTCTTTCCTTCATGATACTTGACATTTTGTTCATTTTCAATGTAACTATGAAAGAGAAGAGTAATTTTCAACAACAGCTAACAAATAGAAACCAGCAATGGGCCTGTGTATTTTAGGAGGTCCATAAACCATGTACCCTAGGTCTAGATCTAAACATTTATTCACATTATAGCTGTTCAATCAATTCTTGTCATAATGGCTTTTGCACAATTATGCAACATTTGAGCAACCACTCTTTTTTTTTTAAATAGCAATGTTTTTGCCCAAAAGCACATTAAATAAATATACTGTAAGAAGTTTGACATTATGGTTGCAGGCAAAGGCACTCTCTGATTTACCCAACACAGTAGTCCTAAATCAGAAAATATCAAGTGGAAAAAATTTGAAGGGCAAGCCATGTTTGGATGAACCCCCCCAAATTTTCTCGGCATATATACACCAAGAGAAAGGGATAGAGAGGCAGCATCTTCTCCAGCACTCCAGTGTATTTTGTACACGTATTATTTCCATGAGCACTCTCATGTTTAGGCTTATTTTGTCTTAAAGGTGTTTATCTGAGCTCTACTGTTATTTTTGTGTGAGTGTGTGTGCAGTTTGAATGCAAGATAATCAACTCACCAGCCCCCAAGTGGTTCAAAAATGATTGAAGAAAAAGATATAGAAAGAAAAATGCATCATTCAAAGAATGATTGCCTTGCACACCTCCTCCACACTTAAGTCTTACCTTCCTCCTTTGGCAAGTACGATAAATCCTTGCATTATATCTTCTGTACAAACTATTTACTTTATATTTTATATTTATTACTTATATAAACATGTTTTCATTGTACAATTGATATATTTTCTATCTTTGAAAATTATGAGGGTATTATGGATTGAGATGAAATGCATCATAATTTTCCCATTAAAAGTAATGGATAATGGAAAAAAAACAATAAAAAATAGATTTAAAAAAGTAATGGAAAATTTTTTTCCCACTTAATGGCTTTTTACTTAGCAGCAGAGTTTTCAGGAATGAATTAAATTCATTAAACAAGAGTCAGGTGTATAGATTCTGGCAAAAATAGGCCAACAAATAATGAGCACTTGCTTTGTCTCAATTTCTCTCCATGTGTTCATCAGAATCTTAATACGGGCTCCAAGATTTTCTGCCCCCTTGGTGTAAATTGACCTGCATAATCCCCAGGACTAAAAAGATGATGGATCTTATTTCCATAATCAGATTGTTACCTGACACAGTTGACTTTAAGGTGAGGGGTTTATCCTTAGAAAATCAAAGCATGGGAGGAATTAGATTCTGAGGAAGTTTCTTGGTTGCTGAAATGGAGGGAGCCACATGACAACAACCTGAGATCAGCCTTGAGAAGCCCAGAATTATCCCAGCCCTGTCTTTAATAGATATGAGAACATATCCCTAGTTATCTTTAACTAGCAGGACAATGGGAACCTCAATCCTACAACCACAAGGACCTCAATTCTGCCAATGACCCAATGGAGCATGGAAGCAGAACTTTCCCTAGTAAAACCTCCCAATTAGAATGTAGCCCAATGAACACCTTGATTTCTACTGTGTGTCATTTTTAGCAGAGAATCCAGACATCTGGATTGTCTGTGCTAGACATCTGACCTACGGAACCGGAATCAAACAAAAGAGGGTTGTTTTAAGCTGCTAGGTTTATGGTAATTTGTTACACAACAATAGAAAACAAATCTAACCCATATCAGTCAGGATAAACCAAGGCATACTGTGGTTAAAAATTATTTTAAAAACAACAGAGTCTCAGAATCATAAATCAACCAAGGTTTATTTCTCACTCACACAAGTATCTGATGAGGGTCATTAGAAATTCTCCTCTTAGAATAGTCACACAAAGATCCAGCATCCTGGAGGCTCCTTTTTAGGATGTTCTTCTGTGATTGCAAGGGGAAGAGCAGAGTGAGAGGGTTTCCCAGCAGCCTGGCAGTGACACACGTTTCTTCTGCCCACAACCCATCGACCAGAACTAGTCATGCAGCCTTGCTGAACATCAAGGAAACTGAGAGGCATGATTCTCTTATACTGGAAAATAAGAATCACCTCAGCCTCAACTGTCTGAGTCCACTGCCATTCTGTATCCCTTTACTGCCAGTCCTGGGCAGATTCTACCAAAACCATGCAGGTGGGGAGGTGGAAGGGCACCTCCAGTCAAAGTCTCAGACTAGCCATTTGCAGGATGAATCAAGCCCACAGGCATGTTCAGTGAAGTCTTCACACTGCTTTTCACATTTTAAAACTAGTTGCCAGCTTTTAAAATGTTGAAATATTTACCTATGAATACCTATGGCTTCTCTCAAAACATTCATAAGATCTAAGATCTTACAGTGATCTATTTGAAAGAACAAGTTGGTGGTATATGGCCTGACCTACCATGTTTTCTAAAGAGCATCATGACATAAGAAAAAAGAATCAAGCGAGAATTATATTAGTATGTTTCTTCATACAAATGCATTAAAAAAGATTTATGGAGTGCATGATAATTTTCCCATTAAAAAGTAATGGAAGTATCTTTTACACTTAAAGGCTTTTTACTCAGTAGCCGAGATTTCAGGGATGAATTAAAATCGTTATACAAAAAATAAGTGTATAGATTCTTCCCCAGGAAGAAATAGGTCAATAATACACACGCCAAACTAAACTGTAGTTACCTATTGGGAGCAGAATGAGGTGGGGGATTCCACAGCAGCCCAGAATTTAAGCAAAGGTTTTTGTTGGCCGTAAAAATTCACCAAGGTTGGGTTCTATCTTAATAGATATGAGAACAAGTTTAACACCCTAAAGTAAAAAAAAATAAAATAAAAAGTCTTATTACCAATTATTTTTAAGATGTCTTATTTAAACACAGCAGAATAAAATTTCAATGCATTGGTGCCCTCACATAATCATTTTTATATTATTCCACATTTCATTTTTATAAGAAAAGGATACGCAACAAGAGAACAACTTAGGCAGACATTTAAAAAAAATTTCAGACTTCCGGCAAGATGGAGGTGTAGGTGGACACACTGTGCCTCTGCACACAACCAAACGAGGAAAAAACAGCAATTTAATTAAACAAAAACAGCCAGATCTGACAGAAAATCAAACTGAGAGGAAGTTCGACAACCAAGGAGTTAAAGAAGACACTTACATCCAGTCTGGTAAGCGGGGTGGAGCCAGGCGGAGAGAGAGCGCGTGGCCACTCCGCAGCGAGCCGGGTGGTGAGCGCACGGACAGACCGCGGTTTGCAGAGTGGTACTGGCAACGCTGCAGCACGCCGAGATGGGTGTGCCTGACCGAAACGTGGCCAGCGCCCAGCCCACCCGGAACCAGCAGGGCCGAGACTGGTGGACTGGTCAGGTCCTAATTCACGTGCAGACAAACCGGGAGAAAAAGCAGGGCACAACCCATCAAAGCGGGGAAATAAGGCCTCAAACCACCAACTGAAAACACCTGTGGGAGGTGAGACGGCAGGAGGAACTCCCGGCCTCACGGGAGAGTTCATTGGGGAGACCCATGGGGGCTTGGAACTGTGTGGGCCATCAGCCAACCCTGGAGCGACCCCAGAGCCAGCGCAGAGGGGCTCAACTTGCTTGTGGGAAGCGGTATGGGTGTGGAGAGTGGAGCAAGTGCCATTGTTCTCGCAGGTCCTGCCCCCACAGGCTGCGTCACAGCACAGCGATGAGGGTTACCCCGCCCCCACAGACAGCATCACAAAATAGCGACGTGAATTGACCCACCCTGGTGAACACGTAAGGCTCCGCCCCTTAAAGCAACAGGCGCACCGAGGGGAAAAAAATGGCCCAAATGAAAGAACAGATCAAAGCTCCAGAACTAACTGACCAAGAGATAGCCAACCTATCAGATGCACAGTTTAAAACACTGATAATCAGGTTGGCCACAGAATTTGATGAAAAATTATCACAATTACTTCAACAAATGAGGCAATTACTTGAACAAATGAGGAGAGATCTGCAGGGAACCAATAGGGATAAGAAGGAAACTGGGACTCAAATCAGCAGAGTGGACCAGCAGAAAGAAAAAAACATCCAACCAGAAAAGAATGAAGAAACAAGAATTCAAAAAACTGAGGAGAGGCTTAGGAACCTCCAGGACATCCTTTAATGCCCCAACATCCGAGTCATAGGTGTGCCAGAAGGAGAAGAGGAAGACCAAGGAATTGAAAACTTATTTGAACAAATAATGATGGCGAACTTCCCCAAGCTAGTGAAGGAAATAGACTTCCAGGAAGTCCAGGAAGCTCAGAGAGTCCCAAAGAAGTTGGACCCAAAGAGGAACACACCAAGACACATCATAATTACATTACTCAAGATTAAAGATAAAGAGAGAATCCTAGAAGCAGCAAGAGAAAAGGTGACAGTTACCTACAAAGGAATTCCCATAAGACTGTCAGCTGATTTCTCAAAAGAGACCTTGCAGGCAAGAAGGGGCTGGAGAGAAGTATTCCAAGTCATGAAAGACAAGGACCTACATCCAAGAATACTCTATCCAGCAAAGCTATCATTTAGAATGAAAGGGCAGATAAAGTGCTTCTCAGATAAGGTCAAGTTCTAGAAGTTCATCATCACCTAGCTTTATTGTATGAAATGTTAAAGGGATTTATATAAGGTATGGAGGAATATCAACAGGGGAGTGGTAGGGGGAGAAGGGGAGAAGGGGCAGAGAATAAGTAGCATAAATGGGAGGTAGAAAACAGACAGGGGGAGGTTAAGAATAGTATAGGAAATGTAGAAGCCAAAGAACTTATGTGTATAATCCATGGACAAAAACTAAAGGGTGGAGAAAGGGGGGTTAAGAGGGTGGAGGGGAAAAAAGGGGGAAAATGGAACAACTGTAATAGCATAATCAATAAAATATATTAAAAAAATTTCAGTGTATTTTACAAGCCCACTTTGACTTGTATTTTCTGCTAGTGTATGTGCAGGTAGTGGTAGTCATAAGACTAATCTTGAGACATTGAAAAAGCATAAATCATCAAAGAGAGATTTTACTGCAATTTTGCTTTGTAGTAGAGAGCTAGGGTGGTGTCTACCCAGCAGCCCTTCCCTATTCTGAAATGACTGATCTCCTCATCATTTGAGGACTTTTGTCACTTTGGGCCACTTATAAATCATTCCTCCCTTCCCTAAACTCCAATTTCCTCTCGGAAATTTACTCTTACTCACTGTGTTCAGAATTGCTGGTTGGCAATCCAGGTATATCCCATTTTATGTTAGGCAGAATATTAACTGCCCCCACAAAGATGTCCATTCCCTGATCCTCAGAACCCATAAATATATTTTGGTATATGGCAAAGGGGAATTAAATTTTCAGATGGAATTAAAGTTGCTAATCAGCCGACCTTAAAATATGAAGATCATCATGTATTATGAGGAATGGGGATGGTGTAATCGTGAGAGTGCTTGAGAATGGAAGAAGGGACAGATGAGGGGAGTCAGAGGAAGACGCGAGAAACAGAAGAACATTCAGGGAGAGACGCAGCACTGCTGGATTTGATGGAGGAAGGGACCCACGAGCCAAGGAAAGCAGATGTCCTCTAGAAACTGGGAAAGACAAAAAAATGGATTCTCCCCCAGAGCCTCCACAAAGGAACACAGCTCCATTAACATCTCGACTTCAGCCCAGAGAAACCAATGTCAGACCTTGATCTCCAGAACTATAAGATAATAGATTTGTGTAGTTTTTAAGCCACTAAGTGTGTTGCACTTGTTACAGCAGCAATAGGATGCTAATATACTCCCTTGCTACTGGAGAAGCCAGGATAATCTTTCGGGTAAATCTTGCTTCTTGTTGCCCTCAGAAGGAAACTCAGAAGCATGTCTGCTTTCTCCCCATTTGTTTCAACCTTTTTCTTTTTTGTGTGACTCCCAAGTGTCCCTTTAATAAATGTATTCTTTTGCTTAAGCTGGTTACAGTTGTACTCCTGTCAATTGCTGAATCAGGCAGAGGACAACTTTTCAATAGATTTTTCATTTCCAAGGATAATAATAACAATAATTGAAGTATTCATTAACTCTTAGTTAACCAGTTAACGGCAGTAATTAAAATTCCCTATACTGAACCCAATAGTTTAAAAGATTAAATTTGTTTTAGTAGGATGCCCTTGTTATCCCATTATTTCCCTGAAAAAGAGAAAGGAAAAGGACAGGACAGTGTGATAGAAAAGAATCTGGGCTCTGGAGCCACTCAGATCAGAGTTCAACTCCCGTCTTCTCTGCTTATTAGCTGTGACCTTGGGCATGTGAGATGTTGAGGGAAGACCTCCATCCATCCATGTGGTCTCTGGTTTTCCACATGTGTTTTGATCTCCATGTTTCTGACAGGCATCTTCCTTAGTTGGTTCCAGGAAACCATATCTAAGAGTTTACAGTCCCCTAATACTGTAAAAGCTTCCTCATTTTCTAGTCTCAATTTCCTCCTCTGAGAAATATGGATAATGCCACACAAATTTCGAAGATTAAAAAAATACATATAAACAAAGTTGACAGATCCTGGCACATAGCGAATACTCAATAAATGCAAGTTGACAACATAACGCCAAGGACAAAAAAGCCTCTTTGAGCTTTAGGTTCCTCACTTACAGAACAGGATTGGTGTTTTTCTCACATATACTGACTGTTAGCATTTTGAAAGATGAAATATTTAAAACAATTGTCTGGCATAAAACTTTTGGTTTCCTTCAACTTTCCTCTTCCCAGAGAAAGATACACCAGGCAACATCCACACAAACTGGTTCTTTTCTTCCCTTTGGCCCGATAACGTCGTATTACATTTCTGAGATCACTACAAGAGCCAGCTCGGGGCTGTGCTCATCTCAGAAGTTATTTGTGCAGAGCGTGATCAATTAGTCTTGATTAACCCTGTCTACAGTCGAAGAACCTGAGACAATGAGCACTTCGTGATCTTTCCAGAAACGTAACTCCTCAGAACTGTTCTATTTCTGCCATCCTCAAAAAGTAGATCACATAAAAAAAGAGAGAGAGAGAGAGCATAGACCACATGCATGCATATCTGAATTAACTCCTCCTCGCCTTTTTGGTAAAATTCTGCATTGACTAGGAAGTTAAGGACAAGATGATTTAAAAGAAAACAAAAGATTCCCTATGGAGACATATATTTTAAAAAATAGTTTTTCTTTGTTACTACCATTTTTGCTGGCACATAAGCTGTGTGGGTGTATAAGATATCCCACTTCATGTTACATTTTTAGGGGGAAATATAAATATTTTTATTGTATATGTATTGAAAGTGATTTTACAGTAATTTTAAGTGGGGAAAACACATTACTTTTAGTTGATTTAAGTATATTTTACTATGTATCAAAATCCAACAGGAAATTATTAGTTCTAGGTGTGCTATATTTTACTAACGCAGAAAAAAGAGATATAAAATCAGCTAAGAGAAATATTTTGGTGTCAGCGATTAATTTTCCACACATAGAAAAAGAGTCATCATAAACTCAAATCTAATAATTAACCTTACTTTACTTCTGATAAGCTCTGTGGCCTGTGACTCTGCTGTTGTTAAGGAAATTTAAAAATGTCTGTGCTGTGATGGTTGGTATTGCAGAGTTCTGACACTAGGGGCAGCATCATCTGTTATTTTACATTGATTGCTGGGTGATTTGGGTGTACATTTTGTGAATGTAGGAAAAATACAGCAGCTTGCTTTGTGACTTTGAGAATTCACTTCTCTTTGGACCTCTGCTTTCTCAAGTAGGATTTGGGCTAAATGAGCTCTTGAGTCTTGACAATTAAAACTCCATGGTTCAATGATTATTATTTTTGTTGTTATTAAGGTAGAGTAGTAGAGAGAAGAAGTGAGTTATAATTCCAAATATGGTGTTATTTTCACTCTATGGTTCAGAGCAAACTAAATAATCACACTTGTTCTTTATTTGAAGTGAGATAAAGTTAGTATTTCCCAAATGCTAGTTCTTTTTGCTGCATGCAATACTAGTTCCTGGTCAAATAAATTTGAAAACATAAGGCAAAGAAAGTTAAATGGACTTTCTGTAGGATTTCATGGGGTGTTTTAAGTGATAACATAGTAGACACTGAGACGCTGGGAGTACAAAATTGATTACATAATAATGACAATTGTATTAGTTTCCTAGGGCTGCCATAACAAATTAACACAAACCAGGGGCGGGAGCTGGCCAGTGAGGTTCAGTTAGTTGGAGCATCATTCCACAGACCTAAAGTCACAGGTTTAATTTCTGGTCCAGGTGCATTTGAGAAGGCAACCAATTGATGTTTCTCTCCCATATCGATGTCTCTCTCTCTCTCTCCCTCTCCCCCTTCCTCTCTCTCTGAAAAAATAGCAATGATGCCCTGACCAGTGTGGCTTAGTTGGTTGGACACCATTCCCCAAAGCAATAGGTCTCTGATTTGATTCCCTGTCAGGGCATATGCCCGGGTTGCAGGTTCAGTCCCTGGTTGGGGCGCGTGTGAAATTCAACAAATCAATGTTTCTCACATTGATGTTTCTCTCCCTTTCTTTCTCCATCCCTGTTCCTCTCTCTCTAAAAGTGAATAAATAAAATATTTTAAAAAACAGGAATGAGAAAATGTCCTCGGGTACGGACAAAAATTTTTAAAAACCAAACAAACAGAAGTGTATTGTATCGCAGTGCTAGGTGCTAGAAACCTGAAGTCAAGGTGTCAGAGGGCCACACTTCCTCTGCAGGCTCCAGGGAAGAATCTTTCTTTGCCACTTAGTTTCTTAGTGATTATGACAATTCTTGGGATTCCTTAGCTTGTGGCAACATAATTCCAATCACTGTCACTGTCTTCACATGGCTTTTTTCCAGGGTTATTCCTCTGTGTCTGAATTTCCAAATCTCCCTCTTTCCCTTTAAAGACACCAGTCAGGGGATTAGGGCTCGCCTCAATCAAGTATGATCTTATTTAAACTTGATCACATCTAGAAAGACCCTATTTCTGAATGAGTTCACATTCAAAGGTACTGGGAGTTAGGACTTGAATCTGTTGTTTGTGGTGATTCAATTCAACTCACTACAATGTATTGTTGGCCCCTCAAAAAAATTCCCATACTTCCTGTGTGCAAAATATACTCACTCTATTCCAGCGTCAATTCTAAGTGAAAAAGCTCATACTAATATCAACACAAGACCTCCCCAAACTTATCATTTAAATCAAGTATAAATGAGATTTGGGGTATGATCCATCCTGGGGCAAAAATCCTTTCCACATGTGGACCTGTGAACCTAGAAAACGAGTTATTTGTATTTAACATACAATGGTGGGACAAACCTGGAAGAGAGATTCCCATTCTCATTCCCATAGGAAGAAAATAGGGGATAATGGCATCATTTGTCCCCAGCAAGCTTGAACCCCAGCAGGGAAAATTCCATTAGGTTTCAAGACCTGAAAATAATTCCCCTGCAAACTCAGGGCTGCTTTTGGGGTTCTTCTTCTTCTCCTCCTCCTCTTTCTTCATCTCCTCCTCCTCCTTCTTCTTCCTTTTAAGAATAACACATGTTGGTAGCTGAATGCCTCTATCAACTTATGTCATGCCTGAGGAATTTTGGAAGTTTAATTGCTTTTTGGTGTGTCTCTGTTCCTTTTAGTCCAGGATGGCAGTGCTGTGCTGGTACAACATTCTAAAAACCCTTGTTTGTCTCCTGTGTGATTCATGGGTTGCACATCATTGGACAAGAAGCTTTTCTACAGAGCTGGGTAACCCCATCTCTATTCCTAGTTTCTGCTGAGAAAACTGATTGTATGCATTAGTTATACATCCAATCTCTTTAGCAAATGGTTGTCCAGCCACACCCTTGACATTCTCTCAAGAGCATATTTTAGCATCTTCTGCATGATAGATGGGCTAAGAATTTGCTACATTATCACATTCTTGTTCCCTTTTTCTTGATAGTTTCCTCCTCAACTTGTCTCTTTTGTCTTGCATTTTACTATAAACAGCAAGAAGAAATCGGGGCATGCCTGCAGCACCTGGTTTAGAAATTTCTTTAGCTAAATTCCAAGTTCATCATTTGTAAATTCTACTTTCCACCCAATATTAGAACTCCATCAGAAAAGTTTTTCCACCTCTTGTTATAAATCACCTTCTCTCCAGTGTCCACTAATTTTCTTGGTTTCCTCCTGTCTTTCTGAGGCCTCACCAGAGCACCTTTAATGTTCATATTTCTACTAACGTGCTCTTCATGACGACATATGTATTCTCTAAGACAGTAGAAACTTTCCTCACCATTCTCTTCACTTCCTTCTGAGCCCTCACCACCATCTCTTTTAGCAACCCTATTTGCACTAAGAGTCTCTTCAAGGCAATCTAGGCTTTTTTTTTTTAAGATTTTATTTATTCACTTTTTTTTTTTAGAGAGAGGGGAAGGGAGGGAAACAGAGAGGGAGAGAAACAGCAATGTATGGTTGCTCCTCACATGGCCCTCACTGGGGACCTGGCCCGCAACCCAGGCATGTGCCCTGACTGGGAATCGAACCAGGACCCTTTTGTTCCCAGCCCACGCTCAATCCACTGAGCTACACCAGCCAGGGCGGCAATCTAGGCTTTTTAATCAAGTACCTCAAATTTCTTCCAGCCTCTACCCATTTCCCAGTTTCAAAGTCACGTTAACATGTTGTTATAGCATTACTCTGCTTCCCAGCACCCAATTCTTATGAGGTTCCTAGGTGCGTGATGACAAATCACTACCAACTGGATGTCTTAAAACCGAAGAACTGTATTCTTTCACAATTCTGGAGGCTAGAAGCCTAAAATCAAGGCATTTTCAAGGCCATATTCTCTCTCTGAAGGCTCTAAAGAAGAACTCTTCCTTGCCTCTTCCAACTTTTCACAGTTGCTGACAATCCTTGGCTTGTAACAGCAGAACTCCATCTTCAGATACCCGTCTTCTCTGTGCATCTCCTCTGAGTCTCTGTCTCAAAATATCCCTCTTCTAAAGACACAGATCAATGGACTAGGGCCTACCCCAATCCTGGATGACCTCATCCTAACTCAATCACATCTGCCAAGACCTCATTTCCAAATAAAGTCACATTCATAGGTACCAGAGGTGAGGACTTGAACAAATCATTTTGGAGCATATGATTCAACCCACTTTGATGATGACGATAAAAAGATGATCCAGAAGATGAGACAAAGAATTATTGAGCACTTAAGTGACATGTAGTATGCTAAGTGCTCTGCCCGAATTATTTCATACAATTCCCTTACAAGCTCTGTGATATAAGTACCATACTCTTATTATCCTCATTTTTCAACCAAAGAAATGTAGGTTCTGAGAGTTTAAGGCTGCTGCTCATAGAATGAATTGGAGGTCCACTCACTTCTGATAGGACCCTGAGCTTAAGCTCCTAACCACACTACTTGCTCCTCACAATGCTACACACTACCCTAGAGGGTTTTGAAGTCTAATTAATGCTTCTTGTTAGATTTTTTTCCTCCAGAAAGGAGCTTCCTCTTCTGTACTCCCTTTTAATTCACTTCATAGCTTCAAAAGAACATCTTCATCTGTAGTCAATATTTCTTCAACACCTAACATTTTCCACACTCCCCTTTTTTTTAAAGATTTTATTTATTTATTTATTTTAGAGAGAGGGGAAGGGAGGGAGACAGAGAGGGAGAGAAACAGCAATGTATGGTTGCCTCTCACATGGCCCTCACTGGGGACCTGGCCCACAACCTAGGCATGTGCCCTGATGGGGAATTGAACCGGGACCCTCTGGTTCCCAGTCCGTGCTCAGTCCACTGAGCTACACCAGCCAGGGTCCACACTCCCTTTTTATCAGAGACATCAAAAATCCAAGCTCAGAGCCCCCAGCAAGAAGCAGACCTAATAAATATTGATATTATTTGGCTTCCCCCGCGATTTTATTCGTCCATTTGTGGCAGGAGATACTGGTTTACCAGAATCATGAGGAGCGAGATAATTTTTTCTTTTAAACAAAAGTATTTAAGTAACAAATATGAGTTGCAGTAAAGTAGGAAGAAAATAATAATATAGGTGGTATGAAGACAGGGCAAAGAAAATGAGAGAAGATGGTATGCAAATGCTTCAAGTTTGCAGAACACTTGGTTAAGAAAGAACTTTGAACCTAACTCAGATTCAAAGGTGTTCTATGAAATCCAACAGGAAGAAAAAGAATGCAGGTGTTGGCCCTGGAAATGCATAGCATGCTCATTAAAACTGGAAATTAAAGGAATGTGTTTTATCCTTGCATTTCAAGGCCTTTTTGTTAAAAGGGAAATTTCAATTTGGCTGGTCACTCACAACAGTGACTCATCCAGCCAGGCTTTGTATTCTCTGTGTTATTAAATATTGCTACCGCAGGGGTGGGTGGCACACCAGGGCTGGGACGAGGCAGCAGCTTTATTTGGAAGATCTGGCAGTCCTCTGACAAAGGCTCCTGATCTGAAAGTAGGTAATGTCACCAAAGGGCAGGTCTGCAGGAAAGGCTCATCAAATTAGTCCCCAGAAGAAGCAAATGTGCACTGAAGCTGGCACTGCAGGGGTGACGCTGAGAGGCAGTATATGCAAGGGGTTAACAGAGATGGCTCAACTAATGTTTAACTCGTTATTTCAGCTTTTGTGTCTCATTGTGAGAGTAATTCAAAGAATATATTATGGTGCTTTCAGATAAATTGCTTAAATCCACTCTAAGTGAGTCAGAAAAATCAATTAATTTGTAAAATCTTAGTGCTGAAAATAACGTCAGGTCTGTCTTCTTCCGGGCAACAGATCTCTTTCTTTTCTTTTTTCTTTCTTCCTTCCTTCCTTCCTTCCTTCCTTCCTTCCTTCCTTCCTTCCTTCCTTCCTTCCTTCCTTTCTTTCTCTCTCTCTCTCTTCCTTTCTTTCTTTCTTCCTCCCATCTGCCCTTCCTCCCTTTCTCCCTTCCTTTCTTCCTTCCTTCCTTTCCCTCTAGTTCGCTGATATTTCAGCAACAATTTTATTTTCTTCTCAACAGTTATAGGTCTGATCCTTGGGAGGCTTGAGACTCCCCACAGAGAGAAGCCATCCAGTAGAGAAGTCTAGTCATGGTCCAGAGATCACAGCAGGCCTGCTATTTCTTAGGAAGTGTGGGCAAGGGTGGGCTGAAGGCATGGGAGGGTGATCAGGGCCTGGCCAACCTTGAAGTAGCTGCAAGCAGAGAGGTGAGTAGTTGCCCCAAATTCTGGCTGCACCACAGTCTCCTGGCTTATCCTTGGATTGTCCACCCTGGGCAATGACAAATAGCAGCAAAGACCCTGGATGTCTAGTTTCTGGGGCAGGAGGCTTATGTAGACCTAGCAGGGGCAGTCTGGGAATCCAGAAAAGAGTAGAGCAGGCTGCATTGAAATTTTTTCAGAACTCTGAACACCTACCTGTTCCACCAACTATGAACATCTAGCAGAGGTTCAACCTGGGAAACTATATTCTGAGGGATTATGATTATGTGATGATCATGATTTCTCACTTCAAAAACCTTCAATATTATTATAAAAAACCTTCAATATTTCTATAAAAAAAGTAAAGCTAAAGAATTACTTGATTTCATTATTAATCCATCCCTCAGCGATGGTAATGGAGTCAGTAACTGCATGCCTCCACTGTGAGAAAAGTTAAGAACTATGCAGTTAGAGGTGGGGCAGATCCTACTTCTTCAGTCTCCTCCATCTAAACACTAGGACCTGTGAGCGGGCAGGGTGCGGTGGTACAGGAAAGCCAGGTTTGCATTAGGGCAGAGGACTGGCAACCTCAGTGAGGTTAGACTGACTTCTCCAAAATCTTGACCTTGGAGGCCTACTGCTTTTTCTTTTTTTAAATCTTCATCAGAGGCCCTGGCCGGTGTAGCTCAGTGGATTGCGTGTGGTCAGTGAACTGAAGGGTCACTGGTTCAATATCCAGTCAGGGCACATGCCAGGGTTGCAGGCCAGGTCCCCAGTATGGGGCATGTGAGAGGCAATTACACATTGATGTTTCTCTCCCTCTCTTTCTCCCTCCCTTCCCCTCTCTCTAAAAATAAATAAATAAAATCTTTTTTTTAAGCCCTAAAAAAAAAATCTTCACCAGAGGATATGTTTATTGAATTCAGAGAGAGGGAGGGAGGGGCAGGGGGGTGTGAAGAAAGATCGATGTGGGAGAGCAAACACCGGTCTTTTGCCTCCTGTACATGCCCTGCCTGGGAATTAAATCCACAACTTCTTGGTGCATGGGATGATGCTTGAACAGAGCCACCCAGCCAAGGCCTACTGCGTTTTGGAAAAAAAAAATGTATTTTAGAGATGAAGATAGACTGTGTTTGGCTATTTACAAAAATAGGTCTAGAAATGCTGCCAGAGTTGAATGAATGTTTTATGCTATTTAATGCATTTAAAATAAGCCAATTTTATTTTTTCTGTGAAAGGATGCTTGTCATGTAGGGTTAAATCTTGGTTACAAGTAGAAAGGAAACTCTAAAAGTTTCTGTGTTTCCTGGCAGGCGAACAATGCTTTCTCTTCACGGTACAGTCGTGTAGCAGTCAGGTTAGTTACAAGGCCTCACATTTGGGCTTCAAAGAAGCATAGGAGAACCATTTCCGGGCATATTTTGGCTTTTATCTGGACATCCAATTTTATAGGCAGTAGGAACCTGCCTTGTTCATATGATGACTCCTCCCTACCCATACCCTGCTATCTTTCACTTCAGTGAAAACCTATGGATCCTTGGTGATTTTATCTTATTCCAATGTTTAGGAGAGTAGTTCTCAAGTCCTTGTGACATCCAGGTAGGACTAAGAGGAGTTCTCTTTCTACAGACAGGAGAGAACTGATGGTCTACGGAAAGAACCTGAAAATCTTGGAGCCCAGTCTACTGTCAACCCAGGGCTGCTATGGATTCTGAGAGAATTTTGCCACCCGCCCCTCCCTGGCTGGGCTCCAGCCAGCTGCAAATTGTTTGGATCTTCAACAGGCTGATGTTATCTGCCTCACAGTGTCTGGAGCACGCAGACAGGAATAGGCTATGGTGCAATCTCACCAGAAGTAGTAAGGTAATTTAGTTTCTGAAATCCAAGTATAAAATCTTGAAAGCTGACTTTTTTAAATTCTACCTCAGGAAGGGGGGTGGTAATGGTGTGGAATTCCCAGTGGAACTATCTAAATAGGGAAATGGCTTCTGTCATATATTAATGAACAATTCAAAGCAATGGAAAAACATACAGAGCGGGTTTGTAGGGAGAGTCAGTGCCTAGTCTTTGTTGCCTTCTCCCTCCTCCCTCCTCTGAGCTGGGCTCGGGCAGCAGATTTTTCAAAGTGATCTTTGAAGTTTCTCTTTATATATAAAATAATAGAGTTGGTTTGTTTGCTTACAGCCTTCGTGCATTTCCTAATTTATTCCATAAATATTGATTGAGCTCCTGCAATGTACCAGACACAGACCTAGGCACTAGAGATATAGTGATTGAATAAATGCCAGTTCTTATCTTCCTGGAGCTTACATTGAATGAGGGAGTCAGACAGTAAACAGAGAAACATACCGTGTCAGGCCACATAGTGATTGCACTATGGAAACAATCAAATACATAGCTGAAGAGCGAGGAGCAGCGAAATGAGTGCCCCTCTGAGGGGATGAAATCAGTAAGCATGTATCAAACACCTACTATGTACTAGGCATTCTGTGAATAGCTGGCAGGGGAAAGAAAGAAGGAATAAAAAGATTTACTGAGCACCCACCTTACGAGCAAGCCATAAATTACAAAACAATCACTGTAAATACCAGGCACAGCATTTTCCCTGATATCCCTCCAACACAGGAGTTATTCATCTTTCAGAGTAAAGATTTGGGGATTCAGAAAAATTTAATTACCCTTCACAGCAGAAAATACCAGCATGAAGAATCTAGCTCGGGTCTGTTTGGCTCTAAAACTGTTTCACTCATACCACATTCTCTTCTCTGTACTGACAGAATTGGAGAGAGACTGAGGAATTACATTTTCTTGGTGCCGCCATACATGCCATGAAGAGATCATCAATTGTCAAATATGAAGTGAAAAACAAAGTCCTCCTTACTTGATTATGTTATTTCACTGATGAATCAAAGGTGTTTGAAAATCATTATCAGTCTTGCAATATCGGCATTTGGAATATCAAGTTATTGTTGATGATGGATGCGTGGAAGTACTTATAAAGCAACGACACTCCCCCCCAAAAAAAACCCCAACAAATTTTGACTCACAAAAAATAAAAATTAAAAAGTTGAGCATTTCGTAGATATCAAACCCAGACCTCTCCTGTGTTCCATATTCATCTGTCCAGCTGTCTATGAACACCTCTGCTTGGACGTCTAGCAGGCATCTCAAACTCAGCATGGCCTACACTGAATCCTGATCTTTCCCCAGAAAACTGCTTCTCCCACCATTGTTCCCAAGTCATGTCCTAACAAATCCATCCTTCCAGTAGCTTGGGATAAAATATCAGAAGTATTCCTGCCTTCTCTTGGCATCCAAGCTCTCAGAAATCATACTGACTCTACTCTCAAAATATATTCAGAGTCCAACCACTTTTATCTCCTTTCACATCCTGCTTCAAGACGTTATCAACTCAACTGAACTATTGCAGTAGCCTCTTAAGAGGACTCCCAGCTTCTCTCCTCCCCTCTAGTCAATTCTCAACCCAGCAGACCAAGTGATTCCTTAAAAATGTAAGTTGCAACATGTCACGCCTTTGCTTAAAATCTTGCAGTGGCTCCCCATTTCACTCAAAGTAAAGTGAAAGCCCTTACAATGACTTAAAAGGTGTGTGACATGCTCCTCGCCTCTCTGACCGCTTCTCCCACTGCTCTCCTCCGGTTCACCTGCTCTGGATCACTGACGTCCTTGCTGCTCCTTACCGGTCCAGGACCCTGTTCCACCCTCTCGAAGCCTTTGCCCTAGGACTCAGGGGTGTCCAAACTTTTGGCGTCTCTGGGCCACACTGAAAGAAGAAGAGCTGTCTTGGGCCACACATTAAATATACAAACACTAATGAAAACTGATGTGCAAACAAAGGTTTTAAGTAAATTTACGGTTTTGTGTTGGGCAGCATTCCTAGCCACCCTGGGCCGCAGGCAGCCTGCAGGCCGTGGGTTGGACACCCCTGCTAGATCTCTCCGCTGTGACACTTTTCCTCCAAGTATCTACTCAGCTAACTCCCTCATATATTTGGATTTTTGCTGAAATTTTACCTTTTCAGTGAGGGCTACTCTGACCAACCTATTTAATTATGCAAACTGCCTTCTCTTCTGCCCTTAAATGCTTGGTCCCCCTTGCCCTGTTCTACTTTGTCTTTTTTCCATAGCATAAATATCGTCCCCTGTCACACTATATCATCTATTGTCTGAACAGTCCTGCCAGAATGTAGCTCCATGAGGACTGATATCTTTGTTTTATTCATTTATATATTCCAAGCCCTTGAAGCTGTGCTTGGCACACGGTGTATATGCAATAAATATTTGTAGAACAAATGAACATATGTCCCAAACAAGAGACACTCTTCCTGCACATCAGCCTAACTTGGAGTTCTGCATTTGTTGCACTTAGAAACCCTGTAACAGTATTGTGTAAAAAGTGAGACAATAACACTTCAGTTTTTCAGTTAATCTGCTTTGCTGATTACATGCAAGCTAGGGATCCTAAATGTCATACCAACAACTCTGGGTCTGTAGCCATGAGCAGTTAAAAACCCACAGCTTGTGTCGGGTATTCTGCAGTGTGGGCAGCAGCTGGTCTGTCCCACAGGAACACCCTTCAGAATACGACAGCTGTACTCACATCACATCAGAGGAGTCCTGATTTGGTTAGAAAATCTGACAAGATGTTCCCCTTTGCATCTTTGTTTATTCCCATTCCAGAGAGAAATACCAGCCACTTGAGTGGGTTAACTTCTACTAAAACAAATCTATTCACCATTGCATGCTGGATAGTATCAAGAGGGAGAACTTCTAATTACCGAGCAGGTGAGAGGGAATGGGATGCAACACACAAGATAACAGGCCTCTTCTGTGGGTATCACCGTCTGCCTCTATCCTCGGAGGGAGGGAGGGAGGGGGAAAGTGGAGTGGGAAGATGAGGAAAGAAGCTATGAAATGATTTTCTTGGAGACTAGGAAAGTGAACTCACCAGAGAGGCCCAGTAGGTGTGCCCTACTGGATTCAAGGCCAATTAAAGAGTGAAGTCAGATATGTAAAGTGACCATTGTTTCTTTTAAAACCAAAGAAATACATCAATATCTAGAAAAGAAAACTAAAGAAAATAAGGCAAAACGCTAACTACTCATGAAACATTAGTCTCTGCACCAGTATTAACTGAGCTTTTTAATGCCTGGCAGGATTTTTCTTGGTTCCTTAGATGGCCTTGAGGAAGAATAGTTGATGGTGGACAGTTCAGATCCCCTTGCTCCCTGTGTGTGAAACCACCAGAGATGCCAGCACAATGCCTGCTGGAGTGGAAAGTCTGTAAAAGAGAGTCGTGCCAGCAGACTTAAAAATGCCTGAGCCCTTCGCCCCAGTAGCAATACTTTGGAGTCACTACTATAAAGAAATAATCTCCAACTACCTCAAAAGCTTCAAACAAATGGATGTTAACTATAAACCACTGCATGGATAATAGAATAAATTAGAAATGGTTCATGCGTGCAGTTACAGAAAAATGTTTAAGTAAACTAGGATGTATCCACAAATGCACTTGTGATACACTGAGCTCCAAATATGTCTATGTTGATATTTTCTATAACCTTGTTTTTCAGTAAGAGACAAATTAGGAGTAGCCTATATATACATAAATAGAAATATAGTTAAATAGGTTGTGATACATCCACATAATATGCAACTATAGAACAATAAGTAAACATGTATTAATGACCATGAAAAAATATCCGCGTAAATAAACTCCATTGAGGATAGGCTTTTTTTATGTTTTATTGAAATATTTATTGATACTGTGTCAACATCTAGAAGTACCAGGACATGGTAGGTGCTCAATAAACAACTTTTGAGTAATAATTATATTTCTTAGCAAAAATGAAGTTACAAAAGAATGTAGACACTACAGTTGATTTGTGTATGTCAGCAATGTGTTACATAAGTGTTTATATATATATATATATATATATATATGAATATAGCCCCCAAACACTTATATATAACTTTTATATATGATATATTATATATAAGTGCCTACACACATACATACACACACACAAATACTACTCTATTAGTAAGGATAGGATAAGTTGTATTGCTAAAATAACCTATAAATCAAACAATCATTTTTTTCTCACTTACTCTACTTGTCCATCATGAGTCATCTGGGAACTTGGCTCCGTGCCACCTTCTCCCTGGAACTTGGCTGATGAAGCAGCCACTGACTAGGGAGCACTGCCAGTTGTCATGGCAGAAGGAATAAAAGCCCTGAAGGGTCTTACAGCAGCAATTAAATACTCACAATTCTTTGGCCAGAACTAGTCAAATGGTCTAACCAAAAAAGTAAATAAATAAACTTGCTGTCAATTGCAATCATATTATGTGTCCGGAAGATGGAGAACTGGAAATATTTGGCAAACAACACTATCGATTACCACAAAACCACGTTGGAAGGTACATGTGGAATTGTTAAAAATAGTTACAACTGGAAAAAAGTTTGAGGAGAGCTGAGAGGTTAGTTTTTTTTATTTTGTATACTCATGTATTTTTGACATTTTGCAACTAATTTACTACGTAACAAAATATTTTTAGAGGTGAGTATGAATTTTAAAAGTATATTTTAATCTAATGAAATATTCTGCAGCCCTGGAAATGTTTAGAAAGTATTTTTATAACATGGAGAAGTTTTTATGCTGTGATGTTAAATGGGAAAAGTAAGATAAAACTTCTTTATATAGTATCATTTCAATTGTCTAAAGAAATGCATAGAGATGCCTGGCTGGTGTAGCTCAGTGGATTGAGCGCGGGCTGGGAACCAGAGGGTCCCGGTTCGATTCTCAGTCAGGGCACATGCCTGGGTTGCGGGCCAGGTCCCCAGTGAGGGCCATGTGAGAGGCAACCATACATTGCTGTTTCTCCCTCTCTTTCTCCCTCCCTTCTCTCTCTAAAAATAAATAAATGAAATCTTAAAAAAAAAAAAAGAAATGCTTAGAGAAAGAACATTAAGAAGAGATATGCCGAAATATTCATATTACTCTATCTGGGTATATTTGAGCAATGAGGTTTTACCTGTTCTCTTCTTCTCCTTCTCCTAATACTTTTTAGACTCTGCAGGTTTTCCACAGTGATTAAGTGTTGCATATATATAGACTGATCTCCAGGGAAAAGATAACCTGATATGTCCATTTTAACTGTTTTATTATTAGAATTTTCAATTTTTCAATTACAGTTGACATACAATTTTATATTAGTTTCAGAAGTACAACCCAGTAAGTAGATATTATATAACTTACTAAGTGGTCATCATCTCAATAAGTCTAGTACCCATCTGACACCATACATGCTTATTAGAATATTTTCCACTATATTCCCTATAATATACTTCACATACCCATGACGATTCTGTAACTACCAATTTGTACTTCTTAATCCCTTCACCTTTTTCACCCAGCTCCCAACACCCCCCCCCCATCAGCAGCCATCATAATGTTCTCTGTATCTATGGATCTGTTTCTGTTCTGCTGTTCATTTATTTTGTTTTTAGATGCAATTGTTGATAGATATGTATTTATTGCCACTTATTATTCATACTTTCGACTTCTCCTTCCTCTTCTTCTTCTTCTTTTTCTCCTCCTTTTCCTTCTCTTCAAGAAGATCCTTTAACATTTTATGTAATACTGGTTTGGTGGTGATATACTGCTTTTACTTACCTGGAAAACTCTTTATCTGTCTTTTACTTCTTTTTTAAAATTTTTTATTTTTTTATTTTTAGAGGGGGAAGAGAGAGAGAAGAGAGGAAGAGAAACATCAATGTGTGGTTGTCTTTCATGTACTACCCACTGGGGACCCAGCCTGCAACCCAGACATGTGCCCTACACTGGGAATTGAACTGGTGACCTTTTGGTTCACAGGCCTGCACTCAATCCACTGAGCCATACCAACCAGGGCATAATTCTAAATAATAAATGTTCTGGGTAGAGTAATCTTGGTTGTAGGTCCTTGCTTTTCATCACTTTGAATATTTCTTGCCAATCCCTCTGGTCTGCAGTCTCTGTTGAGAAATCTGCTGACAGTCTTATCAGAGCTCCCTCAGAGGTGACTAACTGCTTTTCTTTTGTTTCTTTTGAGATTATCTCTTTGTCTTTAATCTTTGCCATTTTAATTATGATGTGTCTTGGTGTGGGCCTCTTTGAGGTCATCTTGTTTGGAACTCTCTGCTCTTCCTGGACTTGTATGTCTATTTCCATCATGAGGTTAGGGGAGTTTACCATCATTACTTTTTCACATAGGTTTTCAATTCCTTGCTCTCTCTATTCTCCTTCTAGCACCCCCATGATGTGAATGTTGGTACACTTGAAGTTGTCTCAAAGGCTCCTTATGCCATCTTCGTTTCTTACTTTATTTTATTTTGCTGTTCTGATTGGGTGTTTTCTGCTTTCTTATCTTCCAAATCTCTGATTTGATCTTTTGCTTTATCTACTCTACTGTTGATTTTCTGTAATGTATTCATTTAATGTAGTCTTTGTTGTTTACTTTTTTTTATGTTTTCTAGTTCCATTTTATGTTACTTATCTCTTTGTTGAGGTTTTCACTAAGTTCTTCTACTCTTCTCTTAAGTTCATTGAGCATCCTTATAACCAGTGTTTTAAAGTCTGCATCTGATAGATTGCTTGTCTCTATTTTTGCTTGTTCTTTTTCTGGAGTTTTGTTCTGTTCTCTGTTCTTTTGTTTGGGACATATTTCTTTGTCTCTTCATTTTGGCAGACTCACTGTGTTTGTTTCTATGTATTGCATTTAGTTGCTGTCTCCCATTATTGGCAAAATGTCCTTATGTAGCAGGTATTCTGTAGGTCCAGTAGCACAGCCTCCCTGATGACCCAAGCTGTGCACTCCAGTTGTGCTTAACATGTGGGCTGTGTATACCCTTTTGTTGCAGTAGAGAATTGATTGCTGTTGGCATGTCAGTGGGAGGGATTTACCCCCAGGCCATTCAGCTGAACAGACTTGCTGCAACCACTATGGAGGATTAGCTATGCAGAGGTCCACCCCACAGAGCAGGACTTATTTCAGCAAGGCTCTGGTGCCCACTGAGTCTGCCCCTTGAATGTGTTGCTTATGGAAGTAGTTGGGTGGTTCTCTGATGTAGTCTGAAACTGTCCACTGGGTGCACTACCCTTCCAGGAGGTGAAGGCCAAGGTCAGCTGCTACCTGTGTTCTGCCTGGGGCCACCTGGCATGAGCTACAAAGAGATCTGTATATGGCTGCTACTTGTGCTGGGCTTGGCAGTGTCTAGGAGAGGCCAAGCTATGAACCAAGGCCAGTTACCACTAGTGCCAGCTCTGGGGCTGCTTAGAAAAGGGTCCTGGGCATGTCAAGGCCAGATGCTATTTGTTTGAAAGATTTTAGGAAAGTCTGAAGCATGAGACAAGACAGGCTGTTCATATGGAAATCCACTGGAGACAGCTTAGGTGAGCCTGAAAGTTGGATTGCACAGGGTCTCAGGGAATCACCAGGGCAGGGTGAACAGTGTTAGCCAGGTTGATGTAGACTCAGATATGGTGCTTGCCTATTAGTTCTGTGGCGAAAGGGCTCAGAATAAGAACAATGGCCTCTGCCAACATTTCTGTCTGGCAGAAAGCTGCCCCTCCAGCCCTCACCCTGATGCCACACACTTCAGTTACTCCTTGTATGTCACTGGTGTCTTTTGAGCTGCTGCCCCAGCACTAGAGCTCAGAGGGAGTGAGTAGAATAAAGTCTGTTTATGGCCCCTTTAAGAGGAACTGCCTGGGACTCCAGAAGCCCTCTGTTTCACTCAACCACAGTCCCCACTGGTTTTTGCATCCAGAAGTTATAGAGACTTGTCTTTCTGGCACTGGAATCCTGGGCTGGGGAACCGGGGCTGGGACCCCTCATTCCTCAGCCAAGACTTGGTCCACAGCCAAGACATCCCTCCCAATTTTTTTATGAAAGTTTTTTAAAGGATTTTATTTATTTATTTCTAGAGAGAGAGGAAGGGAAGGAGAAAGAGAGGAAGAGAGACATTGATGTGCAAGTGATTGCACAGTGCGCATCAGTTGGTTGCCTCTCACACACCCCTACTGGGGACCTGGCCCACATCCCAGGCATATGCCCTGACTGGGAACTGAATCAGTGACCTTTTGTTTCACAGGTTGCACTCAATCCACTGAGCCACACCAGACAGGGCTCTCCCGGTTTTTATCCACCACACATGGGTGTGGAGCCAGCTCACTCCACGTCTCTGCCCCTCCTGCCAGTCCCAATGTAGCTTCTCCTTTATATCCTTAGTTATAGGACCTCTGTGCAGCTAGATTTCAGGTGATTTTGACTGATGGTTGGTCTGTAGTTTAGTTGTAATTTTGATGTGGTTGTGGAAGGATTTGTGTACCGTATTTATCTACACCACCATCTTGACTAGAAATTTATTTTAACTCTTAAAGCTGAGTAGACAAATATGCCCATAACCATAACTTTTCAGAACAAGAAGGTCAGTAATAAATGGACATATCCTTTCTCAGAAAACCTTGAATTTTATAAAAATCCCTGGAAATAAGGATGAGATGATACCACAAATATTTCATCTTTAGAGTTATTCTTTTAATATAAAACAGGGGGGAAACTAGCTTTTATAAGGCCTACTTTCAATTGCAAATTTAAAGTAAGATTTCTACAGAACTTCAAATAACAAAAATAAATGAATTGTCTATTTTACCAGAACAGATTATTGTTTTCAATTGGTCTTGGTAAGAACAAGAACACTCAGAAACAATGTTCATATCCTACTTTCTCCTATACATAGTCTTAGCTAAGTTTCACATTATGTTTAATCAGAGGATGTTAAATCTGAAAAGGCTCTTAGAAATAACACACAGATTGAGATGGAAACTCGAAGAGACAGAAACCAATAATAACTAGCATTTTTAGGGCATTAGATCTTTTGTGAAGTGCCCATACAACAGGGATTATCAACCTTGAAGCTGTCAAGATATAAGGCCACAAAATTCTCTGTTGTGGGTGGGGGCTGTCCTGTGTATAGTAAACTGCTTTAGTAACATCCCTAGCCTTTATCCACTAAATGCCAATAGTATCCTCCATCAGTCATGGCCACCAAAATATCTCCAGACATTACCAAATATCTGTTTGGTGACATTTGAGAACCACTGCCAAACAACCTCTAAAAAAATCCCTCATGACAATGAGATATTGTAATGCCCATTTTACAGACTTGGGAATCTTCCTTCTAAGCCACAGAGTTAACAAGAAACAGAACCAGGACTCATATCCAGCTCTCTGTAACTCCACATGAGAACAATGATAACTAGCAATGAATAAACATTTATCTATAATGTTGGGCATTCTGCTAAGCACTTGACTTGTACACCATCATGAAATCCCCATATCAACTCTAATAAGTTAATTGTTCATTATTCCTGGTTTCCATAGGAGCAAACTGAGGCTTTGCAAGGTTATATATCTTGGCCAAGGTCACATAGCTAAAAATATTCAAGCCTGAATTGGAATGAAGCTCTGCCTGACTTCACAGTTTATGCTTATCACATTAAGCCTGAGGTTTTATTACATCATACTTGTTGCCAAGGGAGGGCGAGAGAGTTGTAAAAATATGCTTTGCTCACACATTTAGGTATAATACCTGCTGTAATTGAGCTCATTTGTCATTCATTTGTTCATTCATTGCATATGCCCAAACACTGGGGGAGCAGTATAGCCTTGTCTAAAGAGCATGGTTTCAAATCCAATTACTAGCTGTGGTCTTGGGCACATTGCTTAACTTATCTGAGTTTCAAGCTTCATTTTCCTTGTCTGTAAAATTGGGATAAGTGACTACTTTTCAGAATTATGAAGAGAGAATAAAATAATGCATGGAAATGTGGAGCACAGTAAGAAATACTCTAAGTGATAGATAAGATTTATAAATAAATGTTATTATTGTTGTCACTTCTCAGAGAAACTGAGCTGGCTAGGTTCTAAATGCACACAGAGTTGAATAATATGAAAACAGCCTAGGGAAAACCATTGTGCAAGGGGAATGTGATTAAAATGCCGAAACAATCTTGGAACAGTATAATATGATAGCATTTACCTGATGCTCTATAAGTTAGCTTTTGGAAAAAAATCCACGGTAGCCCATGTTCGCCATTAAAATTTTTTAGAAATTGACTTTATGTGGGAAAATGCAATGAGATATCCTTACACAGAATCGTACTCTAAAAAAACTAAAATACATCCATAATTTTCTAAATTTCTTATCATTTTGTGTGTTTCTTCTTTGAAGATTTAGGGGCAAAATGAAAACAACTTCTGTTGCTAGGAATATTTCAATAAATAAAGATATTTCTCTGCCCACAAAGATGCCCCCATGAACCATTCTCCTGTTTTCCCCCAAACCAAATTCCACACAGATGTATGGCTAAGTCTGAAGACATTTATTAAAGCTAGTTATTACAATTCTGAATTTAGTTACAGATTCAACACCAAATGGGAAGGGTAAAAGGATTGGATGAATAATATGAATTCTTTCTCCAAGGGAAGTTTTGCTTTATCTGCTTTGAATCTAGTCATCTACCTAATTTGTATTTATCCTTATGTAAATTGCTCTGATGTTCTAAAAATTATCTTGGAAAGCTTAAGGATAAAATCAAGGGGTCAGGATTTAGCACTGGACATCATGTGGTCATTTTTAGTCTTATTACTTTCTAAAGCTACCCCTAAATAAAATCCATGGAACTACTTAATTCAATTACCCTACATGGATTTCTCAGCTTCCCATCTGAGAGATTAAATTTAAAAAATAATACATGAAAGAAAATACTAGAATACATGTTAGAAAAGCCAGATTAATCTTTCTGAGGAATAATCGGGTTAATTTGTCTGGGAAGACAGTAGAGCATACTGGTTAACTGTGGGGAACCTCAGAGTTTGACAAGACTGATTACAATCTTAGTTCAGCTGTTTAATTGCTGTGGCGGTCAAGTGTATAATGTCCTCCAAGGACTCTCACCTCATGGTATTTGTGCCCTTATGTAACCCTCTCACTTTGAGTGTGGGCTGGCCAAGTGACTTGCTTCTAACCAACAGAGTCTGGCAAAAGTGATGGGATGCCAATTCTGTGATGAGAGCGTGTGAGAGGTGAGTTCTGCCTTGCTAGAAGATCCTATCCCCTTCTGGCATGATGGGTAAGCTTCCATGTTGGAAAGGGTATGTGCCAAGGAAGGGGGGGAAGCTTTTAGCCAATACCCAGCAGGAACTGAGGCTCTCAGAAAAACAACCCTCGAGGAACTAAGTCCTGCCAACAACCAGCCACCTAAGTGAGCACGAAAGCCAATTGTTCCCCAGTCAAGTCTTCAGATGAGACCTCAGCCCTGGCTGATGCCTTGACTGCAGCCTGTGAGAGCCCATGAGCAGGCTCTACCTAAGCTCTACCTGAATTCCTGACCCACAGAAACTGCAAACTACTGAATAATTGTTGTTTTAGGCTGCTAAGTATGGGATAATTTGTTAAGCGGCAATAGATAACTAATACAGGGGCTATGCCACCTTGGGCAAGCCACTAAACCTCTCTGAGATCAAGTTCCACATCTACATAATAGGGATTCTAATACCTACCTCTTAGGGTGGCTATGATAATTCAATAAGCTAAATGCTTACTATTGTCACTGGCAACTTGTATGCTTACTTTTATTTTATTAATAATATTCTGTTTTCACAATGTACCCCCTCAGAAGTTAATTAATGCAATGTACAGGAGATTTAAATACATAAACCATCATTTTTTAGAAATCACGTTTCAGATAATTATCACAGTTGTCATAAAAGAAAGCCCATTCAGGTTTCTGCCTCCTGATTTCTGTGCAGTTATGGTTGGAGAAGTCAGTTGTGCAACTATAAGCTGGAGAAAAGAAGACTCCAAAGGGAGGCAACCGAATACAAAAGTACCACAGAGAAATCTGTCAGAAAGAGGAGTGCATGTGTACTTGATAAGAGTGAACTGGTCTACCCATGGCTTAGCAGTTAGTCTGGCAAATAGAGGGCATTAGGGAGTCTTATGCACTGTTGATGGGAATAGAGGGCACTCTGAAGAACATCATCAGCATTTACACATGTATACTCTTCAGCCTAATCACCCCATTTCTAGGAACTTATCCTAAGAAATTATCTGAAAAGTACACCAACACACTTACGCTATTCACGGCATTATTTTTTATTAAATGTTCGGTTAAACCACATGATCACATGATATTGCCGATACAGTGGTACCTTGGTACTTGTTAATTCATTGTGATGAGTGTCAAGCAAGTGACAATCGATGAAGCATTTTCTTTTATGGGATGGCATTGTGACTCTAGCAAGTGCAAAGAGTAGCAAGCAAGCGCCAAGTGATGAAACATTTTTTCTCATCAAAATGCGACGAGTACCAGGTTTGACGAGTTCTGAAGCCAACAAGTACTGAGGTATGACTGTATTTGACTATTTTTGATTTGTGAAGACAGAAACTTCATGTAGTTTTACGGAGAAGAAAAGAATTTGTAACAACTTTGGAACTCAAATGGAATTGTGGGACAATGGAATTTTACACACACACACTTTCCTGTAAGCGTTTAAAAGTTGGAAGATATATATTTCAAACCGTTTACTATGGTAATGTATGGGGAAGAATGGAATTACAAAAAAACCCCATCATTTTCTCTTAACTACTTTCACATTTCATAAAGACCATAATTTTTTTAGGTAATTGGACTTTTATGAAAAATTAAAGAAGTTCCTTAAATTTCACACAGGCTACCATTTACATTTCTTATAATACTGGAATACCCAGGTGGCAGATAAAACATGAGTGCCAGTAAATAAGGGTCATAAAGGAGAAAAATAGAAAGAATTTGATAGACGATATTTCAAAAATATAAGCATTTAAGTGGCAATAATGGAAAAAAATGAGAATTTTGTTGGGCTTACTCATCTTTATTTTTGGTGTTATTTTAAATTAGAAAGAAGGAGGCATTATGATTTCAGGTCTTAGGCCTCTAAAACTCTTAAGCTAGCTCTAGCTTCATAGACTTTCTGACATGGATGTGAACTACCCAGGAAACAGTGGTTACAGTCAGTGGCTCCGCCAGATAAAGCAGCAAGGGACAGAACAGGAAAACAACGCTCTTTGTTCTCTTGTGCTTGAATTCCTCTTTACCGTGTGTCAAGAAGTGTACAGCCGCCTGCCATGCTGTTGTGTTGTGCTTGTGGCTATTTCATACTTGTTGCTAGAGTCTTAACTGGACTGCAGGGTGTCACAGCACAGTGCTGGGCCCAGGGCCGGCATCGCTCAAGAACACAGGCTGGGTGACTGACTTGTGGCAAGTTTTATAGATGGTCCCATCCAAGGCCTTTTATAAAACTACCATAAGGTTTAGACAATTTTGTTGTCTACTCAACACATTAGTGGGAAGGAATTAAGAGGGTCCTGTAGGACTAGACTCCGTGACTTCTCCCTCTCATTCTGAGGCACTTCAGTACTGTAACACTTCCCCAAAATGAGGTATTAGCTTCATTTCTTACACTGTTGTAACAAATTACCACAAACTTAATGGATTATGACAGTACAAATTTCTTATCGTTCTAGAGGTCAGTAATCCAAAAACCATTCCCCAGGCTAAAATGAAGGTGCCAGCAGAGCTGCCTTCTTTCTGGAGTATCTCCTAGAGCCTGTTTGCTTGTCTTTTATAACTTCTAGAAGTTATCTTATTCTTTGCTTCATGTCTCCTTTCCCTGTCTTCAAAGCCAGCATCGTGGCATCTTCTATGTTCTCTCTGGATCTCTGGCCTCTGCTTCTGTTGTTACACTGCCTCTCTGCTCCCAGGGCCACATCACCTTCTCTTTCTCCATTGCCGTCTTACAAGCACCCCTGTGGTTACATTGGGCCCACCCAGATCATCTAAGACAGGGGTGTCAGACTCATTTTCACCGGGGCCCACATCAGCCTCACGGTTGCTTCCAAAGAGCCGAATGTAATTTCAAGTCTTCAACAGTTAAGGAGTAGTTACATTTATATACAGTCCTAAAATTATTTCGGCCTTTGGAAGGCAACCATGAGGCTGATGTGGTCCCCGGTGAAAGCCTGACACCTCTGATCTAAGATAATTTCCTCATTTTAAGATCCTTAATTTGTTCACATCTTCCAAGTCTCTTTCACCATGTAAGATAACGCACTCACCCATTCTGGGATTAGAAGGTGGACGTTTTTGGAGGACTGCTATTTAATGCACAACAAGTACACATCATTTTAGGTGACACTTACTCCGTCATCAAATGACGTCAAATTACATAGAATGCTATTCCCTGCTCCGTTCCCTCTCAGTCACACTGATGACATCGAGGGGAAAGTCTGGGTTGGCTAGTACGCCTTTGGCACCATTCTAATACTTGCCAATCTTCCTTCTTTACCCAACAGCAGCCCCCAGGTTCAGAGCTTTTAGCAATCAACATAGCTACCTGGATTCTAAATATGTTTTCCTTATATTTGTTTTTACAGTTATTTTCTATTATGAGTTGGTATGAGTTTTCCATTTTCAGTGGTGCCCATGAAGTTATTTTTAAATTTAAGATAAATTTAGGATTGACTTTGAATGGCAGGCACACAATCATATGGCAGGTACAGATCATATATTATAGAAATCTACACTTGAAACCTATATAATCTTATTAACCAATGTCACCCCAATAAATTTAATTTTGAAAAAGGGAAAGAAGTAAAGGAGAAATTGCAAAAGTGACTTGATTTTTAAAAATACATTAAATGAATAAGTACTCCAGAAAGAATGCAAATATGACAAAAATTATGAAGGCTGCTTCCAAATAACTGAAGTTTGAGAAACACTAGTATAGTGTAAAGAAGTCTCTAGTCAGAGATGTAGAACCACACATGGTTTCCTCTGGGTGACCTGGTTAAGTTCCCTGTGAGTCTCTTTCCTACTCTAAAACATGTGCATAATCGATGGAGATAATGTGTATAGTCCATGGAGTGTATGACCAACCCCAATAAGTGGCAACTGTTATTATTATGAGTATCAATAAATCCTTTATTTTTTCCTTCGTCATTCTCCAGACACGACTTTCTCAATGCATATGCTAAATAGACCTATGAAGCCTCCTCTTGGTGATGAATGGCTTGGAATTATCCTGAATTTCCCTAAGAAACTGATAAGGTTATTTAAAATTGAATCTATTTAAAATATGCCCCAGACATCATAGCTCTGAGTAACCTTTCTGCTGATCTGCTCTGTATCACAGGATCCTGGTTCCTATGGACCAGCATCCTAGGTTCCCACTTCAGCTGGCTAATTTGACCAATGGTGGCACCTTCGGTAGGTATTTCTCCTCCTTCCTCTCTACCTTGAGCAATGTCTCCAGCAGGGATTATGTCTCCTTCACAGCTCCAGCCTTCATTAGACTGGCCCTCCATGGACCCACTTCTACCAGAGGATGTTTGCCTGGTAACACCACCTCCTCCTCTGTCCCCAGCCTAGGGGTGGGTGTGGTTTCCTGCTGTTGCTACTCTCTGATTACCTCACTGAGTCCTGTCTGGTTTCTCAGCTCTTTCCTCCCCTGTGCAGTGAATCCGCTGCACTGATTCCCTCTGTCGTAGACACCTGGAGAGCACTGTTTCCTTTGCACCCTCACTGACACAATGATGTTAGAAAGAAGAGAAGAACCAGTGGCACAAAACAAATCACTTGAACGCTAAGATGACACAAAGATCTTCTAAGACGAGATAATACTTGTCGCTGAAAAAGGTGAGAAAAAGCTGGACTCCTCTGAAAGTACCCAGCATTCAGTCTGAAAGTCAAATGTGTGATAAATGACTGGGACTTGAAAAACCTCCCATCAGCTGTCTCTTACAGTTCGGTTATCCCTCATACACAGCATGCACCAATTACTTCCTTGCTTTCTTTTGCCTTCAAACCTTCATGGTTTATGCTCTGTCCTTGAGGACCTCTGGCTTGACAATAAAATGTTCTTTCTACTAGTGCTAGATTTCTATGAAACTGATGGGAAACAACTTATTCTGTATGACTTTGAGTAACGTATTTAAACAATCAGATCCTCTGTTACCTTGTTGGTGAAGTGGGAAAAGTTATAGTACCCATCTCATTGGGTTGCTGTATGTGAGGATAAAATGAACACCGTCTGTTAGCCATCTCTATAGTTACTGCATTGTTCCCAAATTCCTTGGAATCTCTGTGATACCTATTCCTTCCAGAGACTTCTTTTGACTCCACTACCTTGCACGATCTCTGTCCATCTAAACTCCACTCTTCTGCCTCCTTTATTGCCTTTCACACTCCTGTCCTTAACCTTGACCATGTGTGAATATTCTCTACCCTTGGTTCTCTGCTCTTCTATTTCTACATTTGTAACACCCATGGTATTTCTCAAAGGTTTAGCTTACACTTTTACTCATGTGATCCCTAAATTTGTACCCCTAACTCTGATTTATCAGTGACTCATATTCCCAACTGAACATAAAGATAAAAAATAGATTTACTGAGCTAAAAGGGAATTTAGAGAGTCTCTAACCTAGAGGTTTCAAATTCAATCACCTAAGGGAGAACAGGAAGGTAACTTAAATGTGAAGCAGGCTAGGTACAGATGACAAATAACAACTGACGTTTGACCTCAGCATCAAGAAGACTATGGGACATGGTAGAGGCTGTGGGGAAACAAGGGACCACATGTCCATGTCCAGTCTAAAGGGGGCAGTGGACACTCAGTTTTAGCCAACTACAGGAGGCAAAAATCTGGGCTTTTGTGTAAAATCTCCCAATTTTGAAATGTCAGTAATTAATTAAAATGTAAAACCTTGTGTAAAATAAACAAAGCACATCTGCTACCAGTTTACCTATTTTGGTTTAATGCAGTGCCCTCACTTTAAAGACCAAGTGACTGGGACCCAGAGGGAGTATACGATTGATTCATTGTTAACATTTGGCTTAGTCATAACCAGAATCCAAGTTTCCTCACTCCAAATTTCCCCATACTATATTTGTTTAAAACTAACTCATGAGCCTTGGCTGGTGTAGTTCAGTGGATTGAGCGTGGGCTGCAAAACAAAGGGTCACTGGTTCAATTCCCAGTCAGGGCACATGCCTGGGTTTCAGGCCAGGTCCCCAGTAGGGGATGTGTGAGAGGCAACCACACATTGATGTTTCTCTCCCTCTCTTTCTCCTTCCCTTCTCCTCTCTCTAAAACTAAATAAATAAGATCTTAAAAAAAAGAAAAAGAAAAAACAACCTAACTCATTACCTTTTTTTTTCTTTCCCAAACTGGCTCTTCCTTTCAACTAACCTGTCTCTGAGAGCAGACCCAATTTTTCTTCTATATTCCCAGGCTAGAAGTCCAAGCCTTCGCTTCCTGTGTTAGAGTCCCCGTTTTCATTTAGTTACCAGGTCCTCTCTTTCATATCACCTCTGTGCAGCATTTTTTCTTTTCCATTCTGACTGCCAGAACCTTGCATTTAGCCAGTTCAGGTTTCAGTTGCTCACTTCCTGTCTAATTCCTTCCAAACAGAACGATGGTCTCTCTGTCTTAAATCAATTCTCTGCCTGACCCCACGCAGCCAGTCTTATTCCTGTTCTTCCCACAGGTGCGCTTCTTCCCCTCCCTTTGTCTGATCACATAATTTGTTACCCACTCTCACCTCTAGGGGGAGCTCAAACCCCCCTCCCTTACATCTAGTTGACTTTGTTGACCAAAGACAATTGGGCCACCTTAAAAGATGAGCTTTCACACAAAATTAGAAGTAAATTCTGATTATTCCTCCTCTTGAAAACATTCTAGCCAGATTTATCTATTATTAATACTAACAACAATGACAATCATAACAGGTACCATTTTTGCAAGCTGACCATGGGCAAGTAAAGGTGTTTTTCCTACAATTTCTCATTTACCTCTCTCTAAACCTCTATGGAGTAGTCCGTTTTGAAGATGGGAATACTGTGTCTCAGAAAGACTTGAGGACTTGCCTTAAGTCATGTGGGTAGTAAGTGATGAAGCTGAGATGCTACCCAGGTCTGTCTCCTCCAGAGCCAAGTTCTCGATCCATACATGATGCTTTCCTATAGCACAGTGTAATTTCTGGTGATGGGGGCCATGTCTAACTTTTTATCTTTCATATTGCCTCAGTTTTCTCATATCTCAAATGGCAATAATACAAATCTGTATTCGTTACCTAGGGCTGCCATAACAAATTAGCACAAACTGGGTGGCTTAAAACAAAAGAAAAAGACTCTCTTTCAGCTCTGGAGGCCAGAAGTCCAAAATCAAGGTGTCAGCAGGACCAGGCTTTCTCCAAAGGCTCTAGGGAAGAATCCTTCCTCACTGCTTTCCTAACTTCTGGTGGCCTTTGGCAATCCTTGGTGTTCCTTGGCTTATAGCTTGTGTCACGCCAGCCTCTGCATCTATTATCACATAGCCTTGTTCTCTGTGTGTCTCTGTGTGTCGTCTCCTCCTCTTACAAGGACACCAGTCACTGGACCCAACATGACTTCATATTAGCTCGATCACATCAGCAAAGGCCCTATTTCCAAAATAAGTTCCCATTCACAAGTTCTAGTAGACACAAATTTTGAGGGGACACCATTCAATCCAGCGTACAAAGTTTTGAGATTGTGGTAAAACTTAAATGGGCCCCCGTATTAAAAATGCACAAATCCCAGTGCTCAGGGACTCAGTAAATGTTACTGCAGCAAAGGACTGTAGTGTTCACTTGCTGTTCACCCAGCTCAGGTGGCTGGCCTCATCCTACATCCCAGCTGCTTATCAGAATCACTTGGGGCATTTTTAAGACAAAAGCTGAGGTCTCACCCAAGACATATGCAATCAGAAACGCCAGAGTGAAGTCAAGGAATGAATATGCTTAAAACGCTCCCCAGGTGTTTGATCTAACCTGCAGATGGGGTTGAGAACCACTTATTGAGAATGATGTGGTCAGAGTCCCAAGACATAAAATCCAGACTCTGTATTCGAGTGCTTTTGGATGCAGCCCTTATTTTTCCAGAACATTAGCTCAGTAAAAAACCAAGCTAGTGCTTCAGGAGGATTGAAACCAGTAAGGCTTGTCAGATTCAGAAGTGTGTCCAGTCATTCCTTCTTGTGGGAAACAAAGCATTGTTATGAGTTAGCAAACAGGGTTTGCTTTCAACCAAACAGTTCCCCATGTGACAAAGATGGAAAAAATAAAATAAGAGCAGAGGCAGGGCTGAGTATGCCTACAGTGTTTGCCAATGAAACCAATGGCTTGCACTTTGGTCCTGAGCCACCAATGGCAGAAATGTCATCCAGAGAGGGCCAGAAGTCAACTGCAGTTACTTTACATGGACACATGACAAATTGAAGAAAAGCACAATGCAAGAGGCAGGCGCTGAAGAACGCAAAATTTTGTTATTGTTGTCATCATGCATTGCAAACTAATCCAATGCTGGAGCTTATGGAGAAACAACAGAATTTGAAATCTGCCCCCAAGACTCCCTGCATTGGTAAGTTTAATCGAGAAGCAAATTCAATTCAACTCAACAGACTGAGGGCTTCCTATGCAGCAGATACTGTTCTGGACACTTGGTATATTTCAATGGAGATATACATGCAGATATCCATCTATCTGTTTATCTGTCTGTGTCTTGGGGAGCTTACATCTCTGCAAGGAGCTTAAATTGTACACTGAATTTAAAATTGGGTTGAGATGATTGGGGCTTTAAGGAGAACTTCTATTCTTGTTGAGAAAGGGAAAAAATGATTTTTCACAAACTAAGTAACTGCAAAATATTTAAATGCTTCAGGAGGTTGAGTCCACTTTTCAGACAAAGAAAATGAACATGAGAAAGTCAGAGTGAGTCCCTACAGTCATACCAGAAAGTTATTTTTGAGGGGTGTTAAGCAATGTAGAAGAATTACAAAAGAAAATAAATGGATGAACAAAAGCCTAAGTGAGGAAGTTAAATTCAAATTTCTGGATGAAAAGTAATTGAAATAATTAGTGTAATCTGCTTCAAAGCCTAAGAACTTTATAGTGAGGGATCCATTCAGTTGTTCTTGGTCCACATGCCAATCCTGTGCCATTGGACAGAACAGGAGTAGCAGGCAGAGTTCCTTAGCTGCCAGATGCTCACTGCACTTCTAAAGCAGTGCTGTCCTCCTGGACATTTCTGCAATGACGGGGATGCTCCACATCGGTGTTGTCCAATATGGTGGCCACTGGCCAGACAGAAATATGGATGCCCAGATGCATTTGAATTTCAGATAAACAGCAAATGATTTTTTTCATATAAGCATGGCAGGGCATATTTTATTTGAAATGCAAATTTAACTGTCCTGTATTTTTTTCTACCTAACTCTGGTCACCCTATCCACATGTGGCTACTGAGCACTTGAAATATATGCCTACTGTGACTAATAAACTGTCGTTTTAGTTTTATTTAACTTTGGCAAATTTAAGGAGCCACATGTGGTAAGTGGCTCCCATATTGGTCAGCTTGATCTGAGGACAAAGCGCATGAAAGGGCTTATGCCGGCATGAGATTTCATTGGCGACAGACAGGTTTTAAAAAAAAAAAATTTTTTTAAGATTTTTATTTATTTACTTTTCCAGAGAGGGGGAAGGGAAGGAAAAAGAGAGGGAGAGAAACATCAGTGTGTGGTTTCCTTTCGAGTGCTCCCTACTGGGGAACCTGGTCTGCAACCCAGGCATGTGCCCTGACTGGGAATCGAACCAGCAACCCTTCGGTTCACAGGCTCGCACTCAATCCACTGAACTACACCAGCCAGGGTGGGGACAGACAGTTTTTAAACTCGGATTCTCCATTCCAGGTTCTGAATGTGAGGAGGAATTGCCTCAGTGCACGAGAAGCCCAAGTGCACTGCTGTAGTTGGAGGTCTTCAGTGGCTTATCTTAAATTATAACAACTACAGTAATAACAAGCAATTTATTGAGCAATTATTATGTGCTAAGATACGCACTTTAAATATTCCATGATCCTGAATCCTGCCAACAACTTTGTAGGTAAAAATTTGTAGGTAATAGTTATCCCCCTCTTCGTGGGTGATGAAAACAAAGCTCAGAGAGGTTAAGTGACTTGCCTAAGTGCACAGAGCTAGTATGTACAGTACAATGAGCGGTTCAAGTTCAAGTAATTACACTCACCAGCCTGGCCTCAATGATGATGTTCTGTGGGCACAAATGTTCAAAACCACGACTTAAGAGATTCTTAAAGCCAAATGGTGGGCAACAAGGTGGATTGCTATAGATCTAAAGAGTACTGAATGGTCATGGAAATTGACCTTGAGAGGCAGGGAGAGGATGTGAAGAGAAATCTTGGCTTTGCAACTCTTGGTGAATGGTGGGATGACTCCAGCCAAGTTACTGAGCTTCCTTGAGGCTCTATGATCTCATTTTTTAAATGAAGTGAAACTTCATTTCATTTGGGGGAAAAAAGGAAGGGATATGCATGAAATGTCTTCGCAGACATTCATAAAGAATAACTAATGTGGTAACATACATAATAGTTATGTTTTCTCTAATGAAAACAGAACTTATAAGCTATACAACTCACCCATGAGAGATGCAACGATGTCTAAAGGGTCTGAAGGAGATGATTTAATTTTCATGTTGAAGAACACAGGTATACCTGGGATATTTCAGAAATTCCTCTAGCATCTTGACAAGGAGGAAAAAATGCGAAAGTCTTGTTAACATCAAATCTATGACCATATCATTAAATCAGTAATTTTTCTAAAAATCTCATTTTGGGGGTCTTAAGTACACATGGCACTTTGATCTGGTCAAATCAATTTTTTTCTGCTTTTTAAAAAACGAACAAATGCATAACTGACATTTTTGTGGAATTTTCTTTACCCTGGCCCTATCCCAGCCTTTAGTCCATTATTCCTAAGTTCTATCTGAAGAAGTTCAGGTCAGGACAGGGGATAGGTTAGTGGCATCTGGTGCCCATGTGCTTAGTAATTACATTGTGCTTTCACATTTTAATATTCCAAAGTGTGCTCTGTCAGAATACCATCCTTCACTGCAGAATGATAATACAAACTTGAACTATAAGACCAACTCTGGGACTCTCACACTTCCAGAGAAGACCTGATAGTCTGTATTAGTCACGGTTCTCCAAAGGAACAGGAACAATAGAAAATGTAGACATACAGAAAGCTGGTATGTCCCAAATCTGCAAGGTGGGCCAGCAGGCTAAGACCCAGGCAGAGTCAATGCTGCATTTAAAGTCCAAAGGCTATCGGCTGCCTGAATTCCTCCCTCTTGCTGGGGTAGAGGCCATTCCTTTGTTCTATCCAAACCTTCAAATTGATAATACAAGGCCCACCACATTATGGGGGGCAATCTGCTTTACTGATAGCCCACTGATTTAAATGTAAATCTGATCCAGGAAACATTGTCACAGAACCAGAATAATGTCTGACCAATATCTGGGCACCAGGGGCCAGCCAAGTTGACCTAATATTAACTACCATACAATCTAACCAGGAATGACTATACCCATGAAAGTAAAGCCCAGACAATTACCCTAAATGAGGCCTCAGGCTCTTAGGTCGAGCCTATTGGCTCAAATCCATAAGCCAACCTGGCTCATACTCCTAACAACCTTTATCATCTAGTCTCACCAGTCTGGACAGATGACAAATGAGGGAAGGAGGTAGAAAGTGAGGACTAACTACAGGCAGATGCCAGAAATAGTGAGAAGGACAGCTCACAACCTGCCAGTGAGGAGGAGACAAAAGATCTATAAAAAGTAGATACAATATCTACTTTTGCTCAGCTACCAGGGGCCTTTGAACTGTTACATCAAATTGTTCTGCTTGCTTCATGGAATGAGGCTAAAATACAGCCCAGTACAGCAACTGATGTTCTTAATACCTGGGTTTCTAAATGGCAACGCATTTGGTTTAGCTGTCACAAGGGTGGGATGAAAGGAAAAGGGCAATTTTTAAGGGGGGAAAAGAGGGCATGATAATCACTAGCCGATATGCTCTCTCTCCTCTCAAATGCTCACTTGCATGTGGGGAATGCAGTCAACTACCTGCTGGCTCTTTTTTTTTTTTTTATTAGCCATTCTCATTTTCACAGGGCAATGGTATTCTGATTTTACTAATTTTAAAGGATCTCTGCATTCTATCTTCAAGCATGTAGTTTTGTTACTGAACCCAACCAGCAGGAGAGGTCCTACGGCTCATTGCCTACCAGGCAAATCTCCAAAGATGGAGTTCAGTGGAAAAGAAAGGAATCTTTTATTTAGATAAATGGAAAATTTGTCTAAAATATCTGGGTAACAAAAGTAAGGAGAAAGAAAAAGTCAGAGTATGACATCAAAAATAGGTACTTAAATATTTGTCATTACAACTACTACCTAGGTTCAAGAACTAAAAATAACACAAAAACAAAAATGTGTTCACAGTGCTGACTGTTATCACCAAAGTCTTTGGAAATAATGGCAAGTTTCTGCCTCAAAGCTTGTTCCCTGTAAGATACCCAAAGAAAAATCACCCTGTCACCCTCTGCCAGAGGTTCAAGGTTGCACCAAGAACCTTTTCCCACCCAAAAGTATCATATATGTAGGTGACTGAGCTGGTCTCCAGTTGCTTTCTAACTCCAGGCATTTTTCAGAGTCTGTCCCCTCTTTGATCCCCCTCCCCCACATGCGGAGCCACAAAGCAGTGAAGTAGGCTGCCCTCTCTGGTGAATACCCAAGGCTCTGCCTCACACAACTTAAAAAGTACACTAAGACAGGGAGTCAAAGTGGCTCTACCTAGTACACAGACACAGGGAGGCTGCCAAATTGAGGAGACAAAGAAATATGGCCCAAATGAAGGAACAGAACAGAACCTGAGAAAAAGAACAAGGTGATGCAGAGCTAGCCAACCTATCAGACACAGAGTTCAAAACCCTGCTGATCAGAATGCTTAGAGATCTCATTGAATATGGCAAAAGCATTAAGGAAGAAATGAAGGCTACACTAAGTGAAATAAAGAGAAATCCAAAGGGAATCAACAGTGAAGAAAAGGAAGCCAGGATTCAAATCAAAGATTTGGCTCATAAGGAAGAAATAAACATTCACCCAGAACAAAATGTAGAAAAAAGAATTCAAAAAACAAGGAGAGTTGAAGAAGACCCTGGGACAACTCTGAAAGGGCCAACATCTGATCATTGGGGTGCCATAAGGAGAAAAGAGGGAGTAAGAAATTGAAAACTTACTTGAAAAAATAATCAAAGAAAACTTCCCTAATTTGGTGAAGGAAATAGACATACAAGTCCAGGAAGCACAGAGAATCCCAAACAAGTTGGACCCAAAGAGGACCACACCAAGACACATCATAATTAAAATGCCAAAAGTTAAAAAAAAAAAGGGAATCTTAAAAGCAGCAAGAGAAAGGCAGAGACTTACCTAAAAAGGAGTTCCCATAAGACTGTCAGCTGATTTCTGAAAAGAAACTTTGCAGGCAAGAAGGGTATGGCAAGAAGTATTCAAAGTGATGAAAAGCAAGGACCTACAACCAATATTACTCTATCCAGCAAAGCTATCATTTACAATGGAAGGGCAGATAAAGTGCTACCCACACAAGGTAAAGTTAAAGGAGTTCATCATCACCAAGCCCTTATTATATGAAATGTTAAAGGGTCTTATTTAATAAAAAGAAGACAAAAACTATGAACATTAAAATGACAACAAACTCACAACTATCAACAACTGAATCTAAAAAGAAAACAAAAACAAACTAAGCAAACAGCTACAACAGAAATACAATCATAGATATGGAGATTGTTTGGAGGGTTATCAGCTGGGAGGGGGAAGAGGAAGAATAGGGGGAAAAGTATAGGAATTTAGATGCATAATTGGGTAGGGAGAAAATAGACAGGAGGATGTTAAGAACAGTAGGAAATGGAGAAGCCAAAGAACTTACATGCATGACCCACAGGCATGAACTAAGGGAGATTGCTGGAGGGAAGAGGGGTAGTGGGGGGGGCAAAGGGGGAAAAGTTGGGGCAATTGTAATAGCATAGTCAATAAAATATACTTAAAAAACAGTATACCTCAGTAAATTGCTGTTTAAAATGAAAAAAAAAAAGAATTTGTGCTCTCTTGAGAGTTAATACCCTCTTTCAGGGGTAAAACTTCTCATATTCAGAGGTGTGTTAACCTAAATGCACAAAAACAATGAATACGGCTGGCTTAAAACCTTTTACTAGGGACTTCTGGCCCAGATGGAGACGTAGGTAGACACACCGTGCCTCCTCGCATAACCAAAAGAGGTAAAACAACAATTTAAATAAACAAAAACAGCCAGATCTGACAGAAAATTGAACTGAGTGGAAGTCCGACAACAAAGGAGTTAAAGACACGTTCATCCAGACCGGGAAGTGGGGCAGAGCCAGGTAGAGAGTGTGCAGCAAGACAGTGGTTTGTGGAGCCGTACCAGCAACGCTGCAGCTGCCTGGAGAGGCCCATGGCAGGCTCGCCTGGCCAAAACGCAGCCAGCGCACTCAGTAAAACCCACGGCCAGCCCACCCAGACCCAGTGGGGCCGAGACTGGTGGACCGGGCAGTCCCTCATTTGCACACAGATAAACCGGGAGAAAAATTGGGGAACGGAGTAGACCTCGCAACCCACCATTGCAGGGAAATAAAGCCTCAAACCACCAATTGAATACACCTGTGGGGGTTGAGGCAGCAGCGGGAGGAACTCCTGGCCTCACAGGAGAGTTCGTTGGGGAGACCGGCAGGGATTTGGAACTGTGCGGGCCCACCCACCAACCCCAGAGCCAGCAACAAGGGCCCAACTTGCTTGTGGGTAGCGGCGTAAGTGCGGAGAGTGGAGCAAGCGCCATTGTTCTCTCAGGACATGCCCCCACAGGCTGCATCACAACACAACCACGTGGGTTACCCCACCCTGGTGAACACCTAAGGCTCCACCCCTTAAAGTAACAGATGCCCTGAGAAAAAAAAAATGGCCCAAATGGAAGAACAGATCAAAACTCCAGAAAAAATACAACTAAGTGACAAAGAGATAGCCAACCTATCAGATGCACAGTTCAAAAGACTGGTAATCAGGATGCTCACAGGATTGGAAGAAAGATGGCTGCAATTAGTTGAACAAACAAAGGATACAATAAAAGAAATGAGGGAAAATCTGCAGGGAACCAATAGGGATGAGAAGGAAACTGGGACTCAAATAAATGGACTGGACCAGCAGAAAGAAAAAAATATCCAACCAGAAAAGAATGAAGAAACAAGAATTCAAAAAAAGGAGGAGAAGCTTAGGAACCTCCAGGACATCTTTAAACGGCCCAACATCCGAGGCATAGGGGTGCCAGAAGGAGAAGAGGAAGACCAGGGATTGAAAACTTATTTGAACAAATAATGAAGGAGAACTTCCCCAAGCTGGTGAAGGATATAGACTTCCAGGAAGTCCAGGAAGCTCAGAGAGTCTCAAAGAAGTTGGACCCAAAGAGGAACACACCAAGGCACATCGTAATTACATTACCCAAGATAAAAAAGGAGAGAATCTTAGAAGCAGCAAGAGAAAAGGAGACAGTTACCTACAAAGGAATTCCCATAAGACTGTCAGCTGATTTCTCAAAAGAGACCTTGCAGGCAAGAAGGGGCTGGAGAGAAGTATTTCAAGTCATGAAAGGCAAGGACCTACATCCAAGAATACTCTATCCAGCTAAACTGTCATTTAGAATGGAAGGGCAGATAAAGTGCTTCTCAGATAAGGTCAAGTTCAAGGAGTTCATCATCACCCAGCCTTTATTGTATGAAATATTAAAGGGATTTATATAAGGTATGGAGGGATATCAATAGGGGAGTGGTAGGGGGAGAGAGGGAGAAAAGGTGCAGAGAGTAAGTAGCATAGATGGTAGGTAGAAAACAGACAGGGGGAGGTTAAGAATAGTATAGGAAATGTAGAAACCAAAGAACTTATGTGCATGACCTATGGACAAAAACTAAAGGGTGGGGAATGAGGGGATGGGGGTGGAGGGGAAGAAAGGGGGGAAACTGGAACAACTGTAATAGCATAATCAATAAAATATATTAAAAACAAAAACAAAAACAAAACCTTTTACTAAAGAAACTGTATCCCTGGGGCATGACTACCCACCATGGCATGCCCAGTTAGGAATTTATGATCACATCACCTTATGAGGTTATTTCCATATTACACTCTTTTTCTTCCACACATCATTTCAACTGTGCAAAGGGCTGAGGGGTAAGAGTGGAGTACTATGCAAAGAATGAGGGAGATTTAGTTTATGCAAGTATGTAGGGTAAGGCCTTTCCATGAAAGTGTGATGTAGGCAGAGGCATTGATGTTCAAGTGATCCGATACAGTCTAAGCAGAAAGAACTGCATATGCAAAGAGGCAAGTAGATTTGCATGTTTAGGGAGCTGAAAGAGAACATGTGGCTGCCAAGTTAGTGGGTGAGAGTGATAGGGGAACTCAAGAGTCAGAGTTTAGCTGTAATTGTAGTTGATAGGCGTAAGCGATTAATGCATGTGGAAAGCTGTTATTCCAGAAACTGGAATTCATGACCTATATGACTCCAGGAGGTTTACAATCAATTCAACCTTTGTGTCCAAGGGAGTCTGTAAGCAATGGAGATGGTGTCTGAGTCACTGTGTTCCAGGAGGGGAAGGTCTGTGATATAGATAGAGAATTGTGGATCAGTAGATACAGAAATACTAGGAAAACCACTGCTGGACTGCAGCTCTGATCTGATTAACCTTTTTTCCAAACCACAACTACCTACCCTGTCTTCTTCTTTTAAAAAGATCTGCTTGAGATGAGATTTGAAGACGGTTTTTAAGGTACATAACCAACCATCCTCTCAGATCACCGGCATCTGAATAAAGCACCCATAAGGACTCAATTTTTGTCTCTACTTATTGGTTCTGGTAGTAACGGGCAGTATGAATGCTGACTTTTCCACTTTCAAGTGGTAGGCATGGGCTAGATCTTGCAGGGCCTTGAGGCCATATTGGACTCTTGATTCTCATTTATTCACTTCCTTCTTAAACATTTCCTGAGAATCCTCTACTGGGCCAGGCCATAGGCAGGGAATAGGGAGATAGTGATTAATAATAATGAAAATACTAATGGCTAATATTCATTGAGTACTACTTACCACTTGCTATTGGAACTATTGTTTTAAGCACTTTGATGCACCAAGTCATTTAAGCCTCCCTGCAACCCTGTGCTGGGAGGTTAGAAATGAAATAATTTTAGTTAGAAACTAAGTAATTTTAAAGATTTTACTACTAGCAAGTGGTAATAGGCAGTCTGACTCTCAAACTCCTAGCACTTATATTCTTAATGTGGGGGAGTGTTGACATAAGAAACACACCGTAGAGCATTTTTTATGAGTTTATTTGAGTTAAACTGATGACATACACCAGAGAGCAAGATCACAAGTGCATCTGAAATTAAGGTGTGAACGTAAGGAAGATTATGTGGGAGAAAGCAAGGTGGGGATTGAATTACAGAATAGTTAGCAAGATTGTATGCTCTCTTGAGGGTGGTTATTTCAAAACTGTGTTAATCTAGATACACAGAAACAATGGACAGGTCTTGATTAAGTCAATGATAAACCTTTTACTGAAAAGTTTACTGGTATAGAAATATGTATGTGTATGCCTGGAGCATGACTACAACCATGACCTGACCAATTCGGAATTTAGGATCAGATCACCGTGTGAGATTACTCTCCATAGACACCTCCCCCCTTTTATTTTTATCCACAGGAGGAAGAAACTTTTCTCTACCCTCAAGTTTCTTTTGTCTGGCCTAGTAATCAAATAAACATGAGACAGATTAGCAAGAGAAAATGACCAACTTTAATTGCATGCATATGTATGGGAACCCCTCATACATGAGAGATTTTAAAACAGCAAGGGAAAATGAGGTATATGATATTCTGAGCAAAGGATTACTTTGGGGCTTAAGAGGGGAGGAAGGTCATTGCAGGATGATAAGAGAGTAGATGTACAGTAATTAATTAGAAGTTTGCCCTGCCCTATAGATAGGACATAAAAAGGTTATTTCTAATAATCTCTTATTGTGGGCAAGGCCCCTACTTCAAAATCTTCTAGGTAATTAAGGGGGAGGAGGGGGACAGTAATTTCTCTTGAGCCCACAGGGTCTTGGTTGCCTTGAACTCACAGTCTTCACACCACAGAGGCACATTTGGAGGTGACTAATTCCAAACTCCTACATTAACCACTATGATTTACTACCTCTTGTCTAAAATTAGAGGACAGTGTTCCTGGTCATTTTCACCACCAAAACAGTACTTCAGATGTAGGCAGCTAGTTTAGAAGAGAATTTCCCAAACGTGGCAGAACATAAGAACTCTTGGGGGAGTTAAAAACAGAATCTTCTCCTTAAGATTTAGTTTCAGTAGGTCCACCCTGGAATTTGTATTTTTAACAAGTTTGACAAACACTGGCTTGTATTTCAGTTCAATGGTTTTTGCCGGACAGGTCCTCGTTCGGGTCAGTTGAGACTTCGTTTCTTTTCTAGATGTATGTCCTCTTGTGCAAGCTGCTTCACCTCTCTGAGCATCAGTTTCCCCATCTGACAAATGAGGGAAACGGTGTGGCACCATTTCCTAGGGCTGTTATATGGATTAAGTGAGCCTCTCCCAAAGTGCTTGGAGCAGTGTCTGATACGTTGTGAGCGATGACGATAATAGGATGGTCGTGACTGCAGGAAAGCTGAAGATGTCTGGTGATTAAGTGTCATAGATCACAGCTGGTGCTTGGAGGACTGTCGTGAGAGAGGGTTCAAGTCTTTTTGACCTTATGATAGTGCTCTCAGGATACAGGCACCAATTTAAACTGGAATTTCAGATAAACAACGAAACATTTTTAGGAGCGTCTCCTATATAGTTCGTGGGACATGCTTACATTGTACTAAGCAATCATTTGTTGCTAATCTAGGCGTTCTGTATTTTCATTTGTTAAACTTGACAATCCTATCTGTAGGGAAAGGCTGGCCCCCAGCCTCAGGCCAAAGATACCACTGTAAGCACTTGGGCCGCAGAATGGGGTCCTCCACTGGCCAGGCGCCTCAGTCGATCCCAGAGGGGCCGTTTAAGCTTCCGCCTCACCCAGGCAACACTAGCGGCGCCCGAGCAGCCGAGGCCAGTGATCCCTTCCGCAGGTCCCGCCCCGAGCAGAAGGTGGGGCCCGCCCCGGGCTGGCGGTTGGGCGATGTGGAGTTGAGCCACCTCCTCCCACGCAGTGCACTCAAGCAGGGCAAGAAATTCGCTCGCCATGTCCGCGGCGGAGGTGGGGGGTGTTTTCCACAGAGCTCGGGGCAGGACCCTTGACGCGTTTTCCGCAGGTACTTGGGGTGGGGATGACTACGGGGCTGCGGAACCTTTCGCCGGGGGAACCTTCAGTCTGGGTGCGCGCTCCTCCAGCCGGACTCATTTGGGGCCCCAGTGGGTGCTGGGGACCAAAATAACGTCCGCACAGCCCGCAAGTGAAAGCTTCCACGGAAGCTATGGAGACGAGAGTGTCCGCGCTGAGAGTCCGCGAGTCCGTGCGAGACTCGCTGGCCCAGACCTAACTTACCCGAGAATAGAGAAGCTAGAGTAAGGCAGCAAAGCAGTTAATAGTAGCCTGGGCTCTGCCGTTGGATTTGGTTTCCGCGCCTTGCGTACGACACGTTACTCGGCAAGTCCTAGCCTCAGTTTCCTTATCTGTAAAAGGGGAATAAAAACAGGTTTTGTGTGGCACTCGATAAGCATCTCGTGCGTGTTAGATGCCGTTACTTTTATGGTCCTTCACCATGATGTATTTACGCTGCAGTCACGATTATGTACTGTGAGTCATTACCAAAATTATTAACAATAAAGAGGAAAGGCAATCGAATCGTGTTGGAGTTAAATGCTTGGACTTTGGATTTAGATAATCTGACTCTCCAAAAATGGGGTTGTTAATATTATCCTAGGTAACATTAAACAGATAATTCTTTTTAACAGATTGAAACTGTTTTTGAAACAGCATCTGACGCAGACTAGATTCTAAGTGAAAGTTGGCCGTAGAGCTGTTAAGTCTAGAGTAAATTCTTCCTGGTTCCTTGGTTCTCTCTATGGCTTTTTTCTGCCTGGAGTCAAATTCCCTCCCTTGCACTCTTTGGTTTTGTAAGCCAAGGGAGGGCACAGATACCCACCCTGGATCTGGCTTGTGCTCATCTTCCTTCATGCTCTTGCCCAGATTCTTTCTCTTGCCCAGATCTCCTGCTACACTCATTTTCTTGATGCATTTAAAAGGGCCAACTGTGGTGTATCTTTCTCCTCAGGACCTTGGTACTTTCCCTTCCATGCTCCCATAGCTAATAGCTGGGCTGGGGGCCTGACTCTTTTTCAATCTTCACGTCCTATTTAAAGTTAAGTCACTTCTCACTCCTTTCCCTGGCTACTCTATCAAATGTAGGTTTCTCCTGTAATTCTGCCCTAAAACCTTGTACTTTTCTTTCTTTGTAGCTCTTGGTGGGAGTGGCTGGCAGAACATGTGGGGACCAAAAATATAGCTGTGGTGGATTTTGGAAAATACAATCTGCTATAGTGCCGGTTCTCTAAATATTTTAATATGCCTTTTTTGCCCAACAGGAGATTTTTGAGATTTGTTCATATTGATATAAGTAGCTCTAGTTCACTCATTTTTCTGCTGGGCAGTAACTTTCCATTGTATAAATATATACTTTATGCATTCTGTTGCTGGATATGCTGAGTATCTTCCCTTTTCTCTCCAAATTACTCTCCCTTCTCCACCATGCTCCAGGAGGTTGACCTCTATGGGCTTCAGTAGGCTCCTTGCCTTTTGGGGTTCAGCCAATGGGGAGTCCCAACTAGAGAGCAGAGGAAGGAGGGACCAAAAGTCAGTGTGTTTGTTCCCCCAGTTTACTCCCCATGGGCTTACTTTGGGCTGGCTATATGCCTTACCTGCTCACTGCTTTCAAGATAGCCTTTCCTTTGGCACTCTCTTTTCAAATTTAGGTAATCACTTGCTTCATTCCTCCTTTCAGATGTAGGAGTGGCAACAGCTCTGCTTTTCTATCTTTTGGCTAATAAACTGTCTTTTGTAGTTTTTCTACACTCAATGCCTCCCAAACAATCTATTTTTAAACTCCCCTTTAATTATCTAAATCTTTAGTATACCAGCTATTTCCTGATACAGTGGACATTGAATTGTTTCTGTTTCTCACCTTGGTAACAGTGCTGTTGTGATCATTTTTGTACAGATCTTGTGGACACGTGGGAAAATTTCTCCAGGGCGTATGCCCAGGAGCAAGGTTCTGGGCTATTGGGTCTAATCACCCCCAGCTTTACAGTCTTGTCGGATCTCCTTCCAAAGCCTTGGCACCGATTTATACACTCACTCGCAGTGAATGCAAGTTCCATGTTACTCTCTGTGGTATCTCTTGTTTTCAGTTCAAGATATATTTGTTAGGTTCCAGCCGCATTCTTTAGTATCTTTTGGAGAGTAGAAAAAAAGGGAGGAGGTAAACTACATGCCCTTTGGGCTTCATAATCTAGGCACAGAGCTATGGCACAAAAAATAATTCTTGTCACCTGGTGGGCTTGTAGGCCACTGCAGTGGGAGCAGTCAGGATGGTAAACATTGGTCTTGGCTGATGGTGGGTCCTTAACTGAAATCATGGAATAAGGAGTGGGATCAGGTTTGATGGGATTGATTTGGGAGGTAATGGCTTTGAGGTGCCATCAGGAAATATGACACAACTTGTGGGGTGTAGTATGTGTCTGGGGATGGAGGTGTGGGCTCCATCCACAGAGGAGAGTAGACAGTATTGCCGCAGCAGTCCGTGGCATTGCTAAGGGGAACCGCGTGGAGTAGTGGACAATGTGTGTCTCTGTTGTGTGACCTTAGAATATGCCAATGTTTAGGGGGCAGGAAGAAGAAGATGACACGCTGAAGGGTTCAGAGCAGAAAACAACCAGAAATTTAAAAGATTTTATTCATTTTCAGGGAGAGGGGAAGGGAGAAAGAAAGAGAGGGAGAGAAACATCTCTTGGCTGCCTCTTGCCCCAACTGGGGACGAAACTCGCAACCCAGGCATGTGCCCTGATTGGGAATTGAACCAACAACCTTTCATTTTGTGGGACAAAGTCCAACCACCTGAGCCACACTGGTCAAGGTCAACCAGAAATTTTAGAAGATAAAACCAGGAGCTGACCTTGGCACCAAAGTTGGGGAGGAGGGCTTAAGGCAGGATGGTACACAGGATCAGATGTTGCAGGTGTCTAGGTGAATGTTAGCTGAGCAGAGGATAGCAAGTTTGATTGTTATGTCACCTGGAGGAGAACAATTTCAGTAGAGTTGTACGGGGACGCCTGGTACGCAGTGTTTGAGGAATAGTGGAGAGTGAGGATGTGAAGTCAGCCAGGGTAGGATTCTGTTTGCAACCGTTTTGTGACACAAAGTAGACGCAAGTCAGTAGCAGCGTAGGGAAGGAGCAATGCTGAAGGGAGGCCGAAGGGTCTGAAATATAATGATAGGAACAACAGGAGCATCTCACGTTTATCAGGTGTTTATGGCAGCCGGGTACTATATTCTGGGCTGTATGTGGATTATGTGATGTAATCTCCAAAACAGTCCACAGTTGTGGTGTGGCTCAACCAGTGGATTGGGCACCAGCCTATGAACCAAAGGGTGTCTGGTTCAGTTCCCAGTCAGGGCACACGCCTGGGTTGTGGGCAGGTCCCAGTAGGGGGCATGCCAGTACAATCACACATTGATGTTTTTCCTCCCTCTCTTTCTCCCTCCCTTCCCCTCTGTCTAAAAATAAATAAGTAAACTTAAAAAAAAACAAAAAAACAAGATAATCCTGTCGAGGCAGCTTTTATGGTAATCCTTTTTTTATAATGGGAAAAAACAGTCAAGCTTGGAAAGACTAGGCAACTTGACCAAGGTCTCAATTGGTATGAGATGGATCCGGGGTTGAAAAAGTAAAAGGCAGGATAATTGTTGGAGAGAGATGTCTGTGGAAATGGGATTTAGGGCTCAGAAGATGCGTTGACCCTGGGATCAAATGCACTCTTCGATCATCTCTCCATCCTTCTGTCCATCTATCTACCAGGCCATACACCCACCATTCTATCCATTATATGTCTGTCTCTTCATCTGTCTGTCTATCCATCTACTGGTTCATTCATTTGCCTATTCATCAAATGTATTGAATGCTCGCCTTGTCCCAGCCATGGTGCTGGATGCCAGGGTACAGTGATGGGTGAAAAACAGATGTGATTCTGCACCTCTGACACAGAGCTACTTGGAAAGTCTGGCATTAAGCTGTCAGTCACACAAACCAGTGGAAATTGCAGTTACAGCAAATACCAGAAAAGGAGGGATTGGTTCCATGAGAGCCTCTCATTGGAGCATTAATAAGGATGTTCAGGGGGGGCTTCCTTGAGGAAGGGGTATGTCATCTGATTGCTGATGGGTGATTAGGCATTAACTGGACCTTGAAGGGAGGGAGGACCTTGTGGACCATGGGCAGAGCAAGTTTGAAAGTCTAGCATGGTGGGACTGGAAAGGGAAGGATGAGGGAAGAAAGCTGTTGAGTCTGCAGCAGTGTGGTATGGGAGGACGCTGGAGAACGGGGTGGAGGTAGTTGAGTGTGTCTTTACCTAATAGCATCAAAGAGTTTTAAGCTGCATATGTGAAGGAACAGGGACACAGAGTCAGATACCCATTTTGAAAAGAATGGTCTGGCTTCAGCAATAACAGCAAAAGAATTTCTACTTATGAGGAACTTGGGGTGCAATCTGATTGAAAGCTGGAATGCAAGAACTTGTCTTGAAGATTATTTCCATAGCACCACGTTGTTTATTTTCAGTAACTTTATTTTCAGGAGGTGCGTGTGGTCGTGGTGGTGGGAGCTTCCAGTGGAGACTAAGGGGTGCTGAAGTGTTGAAGCTCCCTCGCCCTTTGGAGCTGCTGCAGGGCCGCCAGTAAGACCAGAGAACAAGAGAGTTGTTCACCAGGAAAGAATGTGGGGATGGGGATGGGGAGAGACTTAGAATAAATTGTTGAGCTAGGAAGAGGGAAAATGACCCTGGGCTTCTCTAGAAGTGGGGCCTGTACTTGGTCTTTCCTGTGGGCGGAGCAGCCCCAGTGGGCATGCCCTGTATGGGTCAAATAGCACCGGCTTTTAGAGGCTCCTCCTTGAAGGTTTAGGCTTAGAATCCCTAGTCTTGGTTTACCTCTCTAGGTGCTGAACCCCTAGTCCACCATATGCTGCCTTTGTCACTGTCACTGACTTTTCCCTGGGTTTCAGTCCCCTCTTAGCATTGCTGGTGACTTAGAGAGATGTCTGTAAGGTCCAGCGTCAGTCCAGTCTCTGCTGCAGGAGGGTAGACCCTTGAGCTGATAGAGCTGCCCTAAGCGCAGGCCTGGAAGAGAAAGGGAAGGAACTGGCTTTTCCCATCTGTTGCCCAAATACTTACTGCCTGTCAAAGAGGTTCAGTTAAGTCAAGCAGCAGTGTCCAGCATCGCATTTCCTGATAACCCTAGCGGTCACTACTAGAAGCCCCCTCCAGGATTAGCTAGTTAAGCTGTTTCTCAGATGAAGTCTGGCAAGTGCCGTATTTTGCTGTGTATAATGTACTCCCGTGTATAATGCGCACCGACCTTTTTGACCCAAACTTTCAGGAAAAATATCTTTCATTTTAATTTTTTAGTTTATTTATATTTAGATACTTGATTTTTGTATGATAAAGGAATTTTAGCATTTATTTTTGAACATGTTATGGTTCAAGAAATTTTATATAACAAATAACTACAAAACACAAGAACAGATACAAGGTATGTTAAGTACTACCTGTGTATAATGTGCATCCTTATTCTTCCCTCAAAAATTTGGGCAAAAAAGTGCACATTATACACCGCAAAATACGGAAATGAGAGAGCACCGTCTTAATCTGTTTGGGCTGTTATAACAGAATATCACAGACTGAGTGGTTCATAAACAGTAGAAATTGTTGCTCACTGTTTCGGAGGCGGGAAGGCCAAGGTCAAGGTATCTGTCCATTTGTTGTCTAGTGAGAACCGTCTTCCTGGTTCACAGAGGACTGTCTTCTCTGAGGAGGCGCTGTGGTGGGTCTGGGGTTCTAAGGGCGCTAATCCCATTACTAAGCCCTCAAGACCTGCTCACCTCCGAAAGGCCCCCACCTCCAAATCCCTTCACATTGAGGGTTACGTTCCAGCGTAAGAATCTGGGGTAGAGGACACAGACACTCAGCCTCTGGCAAGCACATGACTCTGAGATCGTCTCCCCCCTGGTGATTTGCAGGAGTGACAGTACCCCCTGCGTTTCTTCCTGTAGCGTTACAGGGAGAGCTTGGCTCCAGTCCGTCATCCATCCCCGCTCACATCACCTGCCAGGCTCTGTCACCAGGTGTTTATGAAAAGCAAACTGAACATGTCTCACCCGAGAAGGCTCGTAGTCCTTGGGCATGATCGGATATTCATTTTAATCAGGCAAATCGGTAATTATACTCCCTTAACACATATCCTAATTAAGACCACCTTTTCTTAACAGACCACTGTCTTCTGGGAAGTGTATGACATCTGTTTTGAAGACATTCTGAAAGGGAGAAATATCAAGATTAAAATGTGTTTTAAACATTACCTATATTTGTTTTCCAGTCCTAATCTCTTTTCCCAGTTCATTTTACCACCAGAATACTACCCCCTTAGAAAACAGGGTTTTCTTAAAGAGGTTTCTGGTTTTCTTAAAAAGGTTACTTCCCTGGTCCTTTGAAACCTCAGCAGCTCTTTCAGAGGAATCAATTATATCTGTTCTGAATATTTCTTGGTCCCCTCTGGTAACCCTCTCACACGCAGAGAATAAATACAGGCCCTGTTGAAAATGAAAAAAACAAACAAACAAACAAACCCAAAACCCTATCTCTTTCAGGTTTCACCTAAGAATTTTTCTAGAAACAGTAGATCTATTTGTGCAAATCTGAACAGGGTTGAAAATATTGTGGTTTTTCAAATTCTAACATATCAAGGAAGAAAATGAGATGAATGCTTTTAATTATGCCATAACTTAGGCCAACCTATTTGAGAAGGGTTCTCATGACGAAAATGGAAATCTTGATGGTTTATCCCCTCCTCATTGTCCTTAAAGGTCAAAATTAATATGTGAAAATTTCCCATTACAACAGTTCCAGGAGGCAAACGAGCTTTTATTTCTGAATGCTTTTCTTTTGCTTTTCTATTTTTTAATAACTTTATTGAGGTACCCTAACATGGACTCATTTTAAGCTTACAGTTCAGTGGTTTTTAATAAATTTACAAAGTGGTAAAATATCACAATTTTAGAGCATCTCAGTCTCCCTCCCCATGGAAACTTTGTGCCCATTTTCAGTCTCTTCCTGTTTTTACGCTTTGTGTATTCTTCATTTACCTCCATAGCTTTGCCTCTTCTGGATGTTCCATGTAAATGGAATCGTATAATCTGTGGCCTTTTGTGATTGACTGGCTTCTTTCCCGGAGCATAATCTTTTAAAGACTCACCAGTGTCGCAGCAGGTATCATCAGCACCGTATAATACAGTTCCATCGGGTGGGTGACCACATTCTGTTTATCCATTCACCCACTGCTGGACGTTTGGACTCTGGCTGTTACGAATAAAACTACCGAGAACATCCACATGCAAGTCTTTGTATGGCCATGTTTCATTTTGGCGGGGGCGGAAGCCTAGGATTGGAATTGCTGGGTCGTATAAGTAAGTCTTTAACATTTTGAGAAACCACCAAACTGTTTTCCAAAGCAGCTGTGCCATGCTATGTTCCCACCAGCAATGTATGAGGGTTCATTTTTCCATATCCTTGTCAACACTTGTTATTATCTGCCTGTTTGACTACAACCAGCCAGATGGATGTGAAGTGGAATCTCATTGTGGTTTTGATTTGCATTTTCCTAATGGCTAATGATTTGAATATATTTTCACGTGCTTATTGGCCCTTTGTAATCTTTGCAGAAATGTCCATTCAGATCCTTTGCCCAGTTTTTAATAAGGCTATTTGTTTTTTTATTATTGAGTTGTAAGAGTTCTTTATATATTCTGGATATAAGGTCCTTATCAAGTATATGATTTGCAAATATCTCCTCCCATTCTTTAGATTGTTACTTTCTTGATATCATTTGCAGCACCAAAGTTTTTAATCCTGTCTAAGTCCATGTTATCATCTTTATCTTTTGTCACCTGTGCTTTTGATGTCATATTTAAGAAGTTTTTGCCTGACCCCAAATCATATTCCTGTGTTTCCTTAAGAGTATTGTAGATTAAGCTCTTACATTTAGGTCTCGGTCCACATCGAGCCAATTTTTGGATATGGTAGTTTTGTTTTCTGTTTTTTGTTTTTGTATGTGGTAGTTTTTAAAACTGCAGTAGAAGCCTGGTGTTTAGCTACTGAATAGAAAAGATTAGTTTAAGAGGGCAGTCATAAAACACCACACATTCTTTTAACATTTCATTTTAATGTGAATGAATGATAAATACACATTTATTTACCAATCTTTTGAGGTAAGTGAAGGCTGTGTCCTGGAGTATGGTTTCATAGGTGGGATGGTTGTGTTGCCTATTTTGCATAAACGCCCAGAGTAAATCTTTTCCAGTTTGGGATTTTTCCAGTGGAGTTGTCAGTTGCAAATCACTTGGAAAGCACTCTGAAGGAAGAATGATTCTAGGTTTATTCTTTTTCTTCATATCTTTTACACTTGTTTTCCTAACACCTAATTCAGTAGTGTTTTATTTTTACCAACTTGCCTTCATGAGGTCTTCCCAAAGTGTCCATTTTGGTTTTATTAGAAACAGTCCCTGGTTTACATGTTTAATTAAAGCTCTAGCATAAACAGATCTGGGGACAACTCCTGATGGGCACGCAATGAGCAGACTCCCTGCGGGGCAGGGCCGAGGTGCACAGAGCATGGGAGGGCTCAGTGCCCTGCGTGGTTGGCAGCGCCCTGTGGAGGCATGGAGAGCGCTGATAAACCCTTCACGTTGGTCCGGGGGAGGCCTGTTGAGAGAGTGTCTTCTTCACAGAGAAGACTGACGATTTTTATATATGTGCAGCATGTGATTTTTCACTTTCCAAACCCTCCAGTGAGGCAGGGGCAGTAACACGGTGCCGGCACAACTAGAGACCCCAGGAGCTGATACCCACGTCACACCAAGTCTGACGTGTAGTCAGACACTTAGGAAATGTTTGTGGAGTCAGAGTGCCCAAGTGTCCCATGCAGCCTTGTTTCGGAGAAAAAGGAAAAAAGCCAACCAGCTGTGCTAATGCCACATTTGCCAAGTGAAGGCAGAGTGGTGGCTAGATCTGCGCTGAGGTGCGGCTGTACTGATGTGTGCCTTGACTTCGTTTGCTGGTTTCGGTGCCAGACTAGTGAGTGGGAGGGCCAAGAAGAGAAGGCAGCTCTTCTGGCTCCCAGCCCTTTCTTTGGCTTTGCCACCAGAACACACTGAATAGGACAGAGCTCTTCATCCTTCCACGCCTCCCCAACCTGCATCTTTGCGGCCTTCCCCCAGCTCACGTGATCAACCAGAAGGGTAGGAGTCATTTCTGACCTGAGCTTCTCCCCTCTTCTCTGCGTCCCAGCCATCCACAGTCCTGCCCATTCCCCCTCTGGAGCTCACCTTGGTTTTGGCCACCTCCTTCCCTGCCCCGCCCGCTGCGCCCCAACCACCTCATCTCTCACCCGGAGGGTTCCTCTAGCACTCTGCGTCCGCCCTTGCCCCTCCAACCCATTCCCCGTACAGCATGCGGCGTCATCTCTGCAAGAATATATGGGGTCTGGCAGCCCTTGACATGGCTCTTCTCTGTCCCTCTCTTTCTCTTTGTGTTTTCTTCTTCTTCGGGTCACAGTTTAGCCTGTGCTGAATCTCCCATTCTAATGTAGGTCCACTGTCATTCCCGCCCGCTCATTCTTTTCCTTACAGTTGTGTATGCAGTGACTTTGATGTCCTTTCCTGCCCTTAGACTACATTCCTGGAGGGCAGGAAGCCTGGACCTAGGACAGTGATAGTGGTGGACACTCAGTGGCCATTTGTTATGTGAATAAATAAATGAATGTGAATGAGTGAATATACGACCTCTGGACCACAAATGTGTGTCTGCCTAAGTCATTGCTTGCACATACCGTGTATTCTCTGGACGAAACAAAACAGAAACCACATTATTGAACCAATCAGTAGGACCCTTACAAACCACACTGGGGGCCTGCAGTTTGTGAATTACTCGGACAGCTGCTGGAGGAGGTTCTTGTAACCAGGCGGGTACCCTTGCAAGGAGCTGCACCTCACCCAAGGCAGGGTTGCTTTCTCTTGACATCCAGGCCTCTGCTGGCCCAGCCAGGTGCCTGCAGGGCTGCCTCTACCCAGAGTGAGCACCTTTGTCCGATTCTCCCTGTAGCACCACCTGGGCCAGCAGCCTGGGGAGTATGGGGAATGGTTGAAAAAAGTCATAGCAATCATCCACCCAAGACAGGCAAACCCCAAATGGAACTCTGCTTCCGAAAAGCGAGAGAGATTTGGGACATGCCTTTTTATCCCCCTTTCGCTGTTGTGTAGAGAAGCACTGGCCAAAGCCAGCGATGCCGAGAGCCACCTGGCCAAGTTGTCCTGGCCCAAGTGCTTCCTTACGTCTCTGAAGGGCTGCAGATAAGATTTTGGCAAGTCCTTCCTTCCCAAATGGCAAGTATAGTTGCCAACTCATGACTCAGAAGCTTTCGTGTATATCAGAAACTACCTTTTGGATGCTTTTAGGCCAGGAAAATAGAAATTGGGTAAATTCACTTGGTACTTAGGAAATGTAATTTGGAGACTCTGAGGATATTGCTGTCACAGTTAATTATTTTTGCAGAGGAGGGGGTCCCAAAGGGCACTATTTTTTTTTAACAGCTTCACATACCATACAGCTTACCCTTTTAAAGCAAACAATTCAGTGGCGTCTAGTTTCTTCAGAGTCATGGAGCTGTCACCCCAGTCAGTGTTAGAACGTTTTCACCACCCCCGTGGACACCCCGCACCCCTGAGCAGTCACCCTCCCGCCTCCCCTTCCCGCCCTAGGCAACCGCCATTGAAAGGCACTGGTAACGGTCACACTGAGCTCTGGCGGTTGTACAGTGGGGCATTTGGGGGTGTTAAATGAGAAAGGGTCCCAAAGTGGTGAAGGATCATTTTGCTGCTGTTATTTTTTGTTTTTTGTTTACCACTAAAATAAGATTAGTCCCCAGAGAACATGAGGGGTATTGTCGAAGACATTTACATAGTGATTCACAGTGCAGATTGCTACTGTGAGAAGCTGCAAAAACTACATTTTGTTGGCATTTGTTCTTTAGCCAGAAAAAACCTCCTGGTTATCCATCTTTGCCGTTTTATAACGAAAGCAATACCCACAATACGTGAAGTAAAACGTGAGGGCCAGAGCGTGCAAGTGTGTGTGTGTGTGTGTATGTACAGGGGTCGGGGGGCAAACGTAGGTCTGTAGTTGTTCGTATGGAAAATTATACAATAATCAATAAATAATACGACAGTGAGCTCTGTGTTTTGCATACTTGCAACTGTAAGCCTATTTTTGCCCGACCCTGTACACATACGTATGTAAGTATATCATCAGATATTTTCTGAACCCTACTATAGGGAACAAACAAATGGGTAAGATTTGATAGTTCTGTCTCTAAGACAAGGGTAGGAGTTACCATGAGCAATAGTCATGGAAATAGACGCTCACATTTGACTGCTTATTGTATGCCAAGTCCAAATGCCTCACATGTACTAACTCATTAATTTTTCACAACCTTTCTGAGGCAGGTGAATTCTTCTTACTTCACAGATAAGAAAACTGAGGCCCAGAGAGGTTAAGAAACTTGCATCGTGTCACTTAGTTGGTAAATGATGGAAATGGGATTTGAACCCGGCACTCAATACTCAGAGTCTCGGTTACACTGGGACCAGGTTAGGGCTTCAGGAGATGGAAGCCCAAAGTGGGACAGGGGTTGTAAGCCCTTCCCCAAGTCCTGCGTCCTGGTATGATTTATCCCACCTATATTCTCATTTGTCCCTGGTCTCAGGATCTGGGTACTTGCCGTGCCCTCTACCCGGGGTGCGTCCCCACAGCTCCCCCCATGCCTGGCTCTTGCTCATTCTTTAGATCTCAGCTCTCGTGTTTCCTAGCTGCTCCATCCTATCAGATCTTTCCCACCCGCCAGTCGCTCTGTGATCACCCTGGTTACTTCTGTGGTAGTGCAGAGCACGTGAGTAATTAAGTTCGTTGTTGACCTGTTCATTGTCCGTCTCCCCACTGTTCTGTAAGATCTTAAGGAGTGGGACCTGTGGCCTTGCTCACTGTTGAATGTCCAGCGACTAGCATGGCACCTGTGTGTGGGTGCTCAGGACAGACCTGCTGAGTGGGGGGAGGAGGCAGAGCTGCAGCTGCTTGCAGGAGAGGGAGACAGGCTTTGTGGCGGAGGGAGCGTTTGAGCTGGGCTGGGAAAGACAGATGGAGTCTCAGTGGGGAAAAGTGTTGGTAGAATGGAGAGCATCCTGGAGGAAGGGGTGGGGAAACACGAGGTGTGTTTGAGGAGAGATAAGGGTCCATTTGGAGGCTTCCTGGGCTGTGTCTGGTGCAGGGTTTCCCAGCCTCAGCACTGACATTGTGGGCTGCGCTACTCTTTGTTGCCGGACTGCCCCGTGTAATGTGGGATGTTTAGCACCATCCCTGGCCTCTATGCACTGATGTCAGAAGCACCACCCACCTCCTGGTGTGACAGACAAAAATGTCTTCAGACATCAGATGTCCCCTAGGGGTCAAAATTGTCCATGGTTTGGAGCCACTGGTCTATTGGGAACAGTAATCCGTACAGCTGGGAAAGTTTGGGGCTACATTTTAGCTCCAAGTGCCAGAAAGAGTGAGGATCCAGTGCCATCTTTATCCCTTTGCCAGACGTTTACTGAGTGCATCCCACATGCAAGAGACCAAATGATACATGCTAACAAAATACTGGGAAGGGAAAGCAACCTGGGCCTTTTCTCATGGAGATTAGAGTGCCCCTTCACAAGGGAGTTTGATGATCAGGGTTAAGGGCTTTAGGAAGAGTCCCAATGGCAGTGATTGCCTGGGGTGGATCAGAGTGGGAGGCACTGCATGGAGCTGTCCCGGTAGCCCCAGCTGGGAATGATGAACACCTGCCCGGGTGGTGCTGCTGCAGATGGGAAGGATGGGCAGTATGGGAGATGCTGTGGATGTGAATGCAACCACCTGGTTGGCTAAAGGTACACAGTGGCACATGACCCTAACATCTGTGGATCTGTGGACTGGGGACCATGGTGGCAAAATCATGGTCATCGGGAGAAGGAGTTGGTCTTGAAGGAAAGATGATAAATTTGCTGTGGGAGTGTTGATGTTAAGGTGCTGAAGGAACAAACTAGGAGCTTGGGCACGTCCAGAAAAACAAAAAACTGCTTTCTCCTCATGTTTTCATCAATTCTGTGGCTTTCTAGTCAAATGGAGAGGTGTGGCCCCTGTCATGCCAATTCATGCATTATTTTGAGTCATAAACGAGCAGGAGCCCAGACAGTGAGTTTTCAGACACCCTGCGAGTGCGGGGGATGTGGCGGGGGGGCGGGGCGGGGGTGTCGGGGTCAGTCACAGCGGCCTGGCTCGTCAAACCGCCGCCAGCAGACTTCCTCACCAGCGTCTTAGATTCTGTCTTCCAAAGGGCAAACTAGATTTAGAAAATGAGACTTTTCTGTATACAAATTGGATTATCATTGTATTCTCCTTGAATTATTGTAAGTTGCACATAAAGGGACAGGTTTAGCACATCAGGAGAGCGCAAGTTAGAATGGCATTAGGTGTGAACGGCAGGACTGACTCCCGCAGGCCTTTTCCTAGTTGGGCGGTGGAAGCAGTGGTTCATTTGCTTTTGGGAGTGCTCTTACTGTAGTTAGTCATTGATGAACTGGTGATAGTGAAAGGATCAATGACATTTCTAATTCGCGATCTATATTAAAAAGTAAGCTTTCACTAACAATTGACAAATGTGCCCAAAAGGTATAATAACAATGAGAGGAAATATATTGGCAGAGAAAAATTCGAGATAACATTTGGTTTGTCATGTTAAAACTGCAACTGTAAAGAGTGATTGCAGTTTGAGTATCTGTCTTCCAGACAGGATATTGGCACGTAAATAGATTCGCATAGGCAGGGTTAATGGTAAGGCATTGTGTGGATTTTTAAAGGTTTTAAGATTTTTCTCTGTATGCCATTGCTTTGCACTTGATAATGCTTAAAGAAGACTCACAGGCCTTTCCTGTCCCTAGTTTAATGTCCCTGAAATCCACTGTGCTTTTATTTCTCAGTCCTGAACAATGGCTACTGTGGCCATCTCTATCAATTAGGTGGCCAAATCTTGTTATTCTCTGTATGATGGATGAATCAAATTTCTTTCTAAGACCAATTTTTTCTTTGAAAAATAATTTTAGATTAGTTTAAAATTTTGATTTAGGCTATGGTAACAATAAATTATGGTTATTTATGTTGGCAGCTCAGAGCTTGTTTTTTCTGGCCTGTCATTTGGACATACTTCAGCTTTCCTAACTGGACAGTTCTCTGCAATCTCACCTGTGTAATCACCTGCCCTGTTGGGGCTCTGGGGCATGGTAGGCTTGGTTCTGCCCCTCACCACTTGTTAATCTCAATCCGATTATTCACCCTTGACCTTGCTTGATTTCCTCTTCTGCACCACTGAGCAAAACAGAAGGATTACCAGAGATAAACAGCTTGTCGGCACAGGTGTCCGCAGGGGTTTGGTGGTGAGCTGGGTCAGGGGTGAACTGTGGTGAATTTGAGAACTCACGCCCCATTAGAGGGGCAGCGGTGCTCAGCTCCAGCCAATTGTTGGCACGCTCCACTGGGGCCTGGCGTGGCCAGACTTTCCACGAGAAGTCACAAAGCCAGGTGTGGGTGAGAAACTCATGAATTAAAAATGTTGGCAACAAATTCAAAATTTTATAAACACTGTATGAGCCAAATAGAACACATCTACTAGCCAGACCATATCCAAAGATCTGGAGTTTGTACTCTCTGGAGAAATCACCGGTTGGCATGCCACAGAAGATGAATGTGCCGCTCCCAGCCGTGCCCCGCATCGGCCCTGTGCTGTTGGCAGGGACTGTGAGCATCGGAGCCCACGGGGGAAAGTTCGGGGCCTTGCCGGCATTGTCTTTGTGTTCGGTCTTCTTATTTACCAGAATGTTCCATTCAGAGGAAACTTTCTGGAGACCCAAGGGTGTTTGTGGAGGTGGACAGCATTTGGGCACCTCAGGGCACACTCCATCTTCTTTGTGGCCCTCTCCTCTTCAGACCGGTCTGGCTATACCAAGGTTTCTGAACAGGGAAAGCTGCTGCTTTATTAACTCTATGACTTTGAACCTGAGCCATGAGTAAGATCCCTAGCCAGGGCTCAGTATCCCCGCCTTGAGTAAATGGGAGGTTTGGTTAAAGTAACTCTGGGAACCCTTCCATCACTGACAGTTTCCAGTTCTTCCGTGGGAAAGCTGGGCTTCTGCACCTCAAGCCTTTGGCCTCCTAGGATGGGTTGTAATAAAGGGCTCACTCAGCTCAGTGCAGGTAACGTAAAGGGTGATGGTTAGATAGTAATGGAAAATACCAAGAAATGTTTAGAAGCAAATACCTGAGCTGGGCACAGACAGGGACATAAAAATGAGTAGGAAAATATACAGAACAACACAAAACCATAAAAACACCACCTCTAACAACCACAAAATCCTCCAAGTCATTATTCAATTTAGGGAAACAAAAATCCCTTTGCATCTGTGTCTTCTAAAACATGTTAAAGCGATTCCTTGATTAGTTGCAGGCCAGTGCTTTTCAAACATGGATTCGCGTACAGATCACTGAGGGATTTGTTGAAAGGCAGATTCTGCTTTTACAGCAAACTCCCAGGTGATGCTGCTGCAGGCTGTCCAGTGGCCACACCTTGAGGACTGAGGTGCAGGCCCAGCCCTGCCCTCGGAGCCCCTTGTTACTCGGTCACCCTTGCCTTCTCACTCTGCCTCAGCCTCCACTTCCAGGCAGTTCTGCTCCTTAATTTGGACTGTATTTATTCTTTAATGATGCTGTCTCATGTAAGTTATTTGACTAGGAAGAAACAAAAACAACCCCACCCCCCACTGGATCCTTCAGTGTCTTTTCTGATGCTCTGACAGTGCACCAGGGCGCTTGAACTGCCAGGACAGCGCTCTCGGGGAGTCTGAGGAGAGAATCGGGCTCTGCCGGATGCGGGCACTTGCTCCGCCCCAGAAGGGATGGCATCACAAGCTCTTTCCTGGCTCCTGGAGGTGTCAGCCGACTAATACCTATGCCCTGCTCTGCAGGCAGCGCTGGACTTCGGGGAAACAATTTAACACAAATGTTCATTTATTCTCATAACATAAAAATATGCCCTTCTGAAGGGTTGGGGGAGGTATAAATGTATATAAAGGATTCTTCCTCTTAGAACTAAGGATTATGGGCTTCAAATATCTTTAATTCAGTTTTATTAAAGTTAAAATGAGACCAAAGACCACAAACTTTTAAAGCTGGAATCTTAAAGAGATCCAGGCGCTTTTGAGAATGCTGAGCCTTGGATCAACAAATTACCTTCATTTTACAAAATATAAAATTTATTTATTAAAATTTATTAAAATAATAAATTTAAATAATTTTAAAATTATTTAAAATAAAATTTATTTATTAAAATTTCTTTATTTTACAAAAAATAAAATTTTTTCCAATCTGACAAAAAAATAGGTATATTTTTGATTCACTCACACCAGACAGTTATTGTTGTGTTGGTTGTTGTCATTTTTTAAATCCCTAGCACTCTCCTGCCATTTTTTGTTGTTGTTGTTCAAGGGCAGTTGTCTCCACTTCCCCACCGCCACTCCCTCCACCCCCGCCATCCCCACCTCCCACCCTCGGTCCCACCCTCCTTCGGTTTTGTCCATGTGTCCTTTATAGTTGTTCCTGACAGCCCTGCCTCTCCTTCCCCGCCATGATCCCCTCCCACCTCCCCTCTGGTTACTGTCAGTTTGTTCTTTATTTCAAGTCTCTGGTTATATTTTGTTTGTTTGTTTGTTTGTTTTGTTGATTAGGTTCCACTTAAAGGTGAGGTCATATGGTGTTGTCATTTTTTTATTTGACAATCTAAGGGAAAAGAGGTCAGTGCTCCTGACTAAATAGTCAGGTATTGTGTGTTTTAAAATTCTTGCAGCACACCGATGTGCTGTGGCACAGTTCTTGAAAATCACTGGTGGAGAACACCGTATTTGTTAAAACACTTGCTGTAGACCACTATTTATAAATTCTGTTTGTTGTAGAACACTGAGTTATGCTTCAACTGTGGGGTGACGGTCACCTCTCTGATCTGGTGCTGATTAATTCATCCCGTTTAAACAGCTCCGCAAACTGTCTCAGCAACAGAAACGTAGTGCCCTGACTGGCGTGGCTCAGTAGGTTGGGCTTCCTCCCACAAAGAGGAAGGTTGCCAGTTTGATTCCTGGTCAAGGTTGTGGGCCAGGTCCCCAGCTGGGAGTGTGTGAGAAGCAACTGGTAGATGTGTTTCTCTTCCTTCCTTTCTCCCTCCCTTTCCCCTCTCTAAAAATAAAGAAAGAAAGAAACAGAAACGTAGCGAAACGCATTCACTGATGCAAAACAGTTATTATTCAAGCAAAATAAGTAAATGATGCTAACAGTTAACTTTATAACAAATCAGGCCCTGGCTGGTATGGCTCAGTGGGTTAAATGTTTGCCAGCCTGTGAATGGAAGGGTCGCTGGTTCGATTCCTGGTTTGGGGCACATGCTTAGATTGCGGACCAGGTCTCCGATTAGGGGCATACAAAAGGTGACCAATCAGTGTTTCTCTCCAACATCGATGTTTCTCTCCCTGTCTCTCTCTCTCTTTCTAAAAATAAATAAATAAAATCTTAAAAACACACATACATGCAAATCAGAATCTCAGTTTTTTCACGATTCCTTCCTGACCCTTTATTTTCAATGCCCAACCATAGGTCTCTATTACTGTGTCACAGACAACCCTGAAAGTTGGCAGCTTGAAACAACTCGTGTGTTATGTCACAGTTCCTGCCAGGAGCCCGAGTGCAGCGTACCTAGGATCTCCCACACAGTGCGGTCAAGGTGTCGGCGGGCGCTGTGGTCTCGTCTGAAAGCTCAGTGAGGGAGGCTCTTTTCCCGAGTCCACTCACGTGGTTGTGGGATTGTTACATGGAGGGCCTCAGTTCCTCCCAGGCTGCTGGCCAGTCCTCCCTCAGTTCCTTGCCATGCTGGCCTCTCCGTAGGGTTGTTCATCATGACAGCCTTTCCCCTGCAGGGCTAGGGCTGAAGGAGAGAGTGAGAGAGAGCAAGATGGAAGTCACACTCTTTTTAGCCTAATCTCTCTTTTCTTAACCGCCTTATTGATCTATGGTTGACGTGTAAAAAACTGTGCATATTTGATGTGTAAATTCATTGAGTTTGGAGGTAAGTGTATAAGTATCATTCCTATTATTATTATTGTTATGTGTGTGTAGTGAGAACACTTGACATAGCTCCATCTCCTTAGCAAAATTTCAGTGCGCAGCACAGCATTGCTAGCTATGGGCACTATGCTGTGTAGTAGATCTCCAAAGCCTCCTATTTTGCATGACTAACTTTGTACCCTTTGACCATCACCTGTCCATTTTCCCTTGCCGTAAGCCCCTGGCTACCTTCGTTCCACTCTCTACTCTGTAAGCTCAGCTATTTTAGGATCTACATATAAATGAGATCAGACAAGCCCTGGCCTGTGTGGCTCAGTTGGTTGGGGGTTGTTCCCTAAAGCCAAAAGTTCACAGGCTTGATTTTTGGTCAGGGCACATGCCTAGGTCTGGGTTTGGTCCGCAGTCAGGGTGCCTATGAAAAGCTATTTCTCTCTCACATCTGTATTTCTCTCTCTCTCTCCTTGTTTCTCCCTTTTCCTCTCTAAAAAATAAAAAAAGCATGTCCTTGGGTGAGGATAAAAAGAAAATTGAGGTCAGACAATATTTGTCTTTCTGTGACTGACTTATTTCACTTAGCATAATGTCCTCGAAGTCCAGCCATATTGTCCCAAATGGCAGGATTTTCTTCTTTTTTTTAGAAGGCTGGATAATACTCCACTGTATGTATATACCACATTTTCTTTACCCACTCATCCATTGTGGGACATTTAGGTTATTTCTGTATCTTGGTCTAGCCTATTCCCTGAAGGGATGGACATCCTAGCACTGCATTCTGTTTATTAGAAGAAAGTCACTAGGTCCAGCTCACACTCCAGGGGAGGGATTGCACAAGGATGTTGAGTGTCATGACACAGGGGTCTTTGGGGCATCATGGAGCCTTTCTGCCACATGTAGTAAGGTCTCAGTGAATGAGTTGAATCCATTATTGTGCAGGATCACTTGCTGTTTTTAGCAATAAGATGCATACACCAGGGTTTCATGCAGCCTTTGTTCCGATTGAGTTCAGGTTGATTGTGATTTGACTGAACAGCTAACACTGAGCTGTAGGTGAAGAACTGGTGGATTAACATACATACACAATTTCTTCTATGAAGTATATACAGGTTGTTTTGTTTACATGCTTGTCTTTTTAAGTTCTGAAAAAGGGGACTAAGAAGGAAGAGAGGCCTAAAATCAGAGGTCCGCTTTAAGATGATAGTAAGCTAGGTATGGTGGGTGGGAGACTGGCTGTGGGATTGCAAAAGGTTATGTACACCTGGCTCTTGCTTTATAGAGCTCAGTTTAAATGACACCACCTACATCCAGTTTAAATTACAATACTCATTACTTCTCTTTTCATCCTTGCACAGCCCTGGGCACCCTCTGGCTCAGTTCTCTGCTTCTGTCCTTATCTGTCTCCCCTGTGAGAACCAAGCCCAGGAGAGCAGGAACCTCACCTGTCTTGGCCCACCCCTGTAAGGTCAGCACCTCCAGTGGGGCCTGGGAGACAGTAGGCTCTCAGTAAGCATTGTACGTAGTGAGTAAACAAATGAAAAGAACACAGAGACGTGAGATTATTCCATGGAGCTTTTGGAAGTTAAAATATTTTTATGACTTCCAAAGGATATGCCACTTACTCAATTAACATGTAAAATACATTATTTTAAAAAAGACAATGGTTTCAAGGCTGTAGTCTTGTCTCTGTCACTGACAGCTGCTGGGCCACTAGGCAAGTCAGGTCACTTCTCTGGGCTTCGGTGTCCTTGGAGGACAAATACCAGGGCTCATCCCATTTGGGCAGAGGCAGCTCTTTGTTTTCAACATTGGTCTGCCACGTGAGGTTTCAGTTGGTTGAAGAAAGAACTCTGTGGCAAGAAAAAAAAAAAAAGAAAGAAAAAAAGAGAAAAGAGAATTTTGAAATCCGCAGGGCTTCCATGCCCATTAATGGCTATTCCAGCTTTGCCGAAGCAGGCCCTGGCTAGATAAGGCTAGAGACCTGTGGCTGGCGAAACTTTGGGCCAGCAGAACCAACAGGAAGGACAAGCCTCGTCATTTTGGTGCATGTGACTAGCTTCCCTTCCCTGTCCTTCCCACCCCCAGCCTCACACCTAGCTTATGCCCACATCATGCTGCCTTTGAATGTTAGTGTGGATTTTTTTTTTTCACATTGACTAACTCATTTCAAGATTTCATATCTGGCAAAGCATTTCCCACTAGATAGCCAGAGCTTCCAAGCTCTAAGTTTTATAATTAAAATTCTGTCACATCCCCCGAAACAGTGCAAATTGCGCCATTAAGCCTGGCATAAAAGATTTGAGAGCACTTCAGCCAGTAATTTAAATATAATACCTCTAGCAGCTTTCAATTTGGGATATTTTTAATTCTAATTAAAAAACTATTATTGAACATTAATGTCCCCTATATAGTATGCTGTTGTACCTGTGAGCTCCATTTTGGCCAGCCAGCTTTTAAACAAACAGCTTGGTCGCGTGGCTGTTGAGGCCCATGTGGTTTGTCCTGGCCTTTGGGAAACACCAGGTCCCAGGCATAATTAGTATAAATCAAAATCCTCTAGACTATGACAGGAAAATGGTATGTTTGAACAGCAGCTTATTAAAATGACCTACTTAATTTAAGAAAAATATTGTATCCATTTGCATGGTAACCTGGATGGTTTCCCTGAAAGATTTCATAATACTCTCTCTCCTATTTTTTTTTTTTTTTTAAAGAAAAGGAAAGGGAATGGACAGGCCCATTCTACTTCATCCAGGGTGCAGACCCACAGTTCGGACTGATGAAGGCCTGGTCCACTGGGGACTGTGACAACGGTGGAGATGAGTGGGAGCAAGAGATTCGCCTAACTGAGCAAGCCGTTCAGGCCATCAACAAGATGAACCCGAAACCCAGGTTCTTTGTGGTGTGTGGGGACCTTATCCATGCCATGCCAGGTAAGATCTGGGTTGTCACTGTGACCTTTTCTCCTTTACCCAGTTACGACTATATTTGGGCAGAAGAAAATGATTTCTCTTAAAAGATGTCTGTTTGGTAATGGCTCATTTCTTCTCTTCATAACTATTGCAGTATCATTGAACATTAGAAAATGCACACTCATTTTATGTTTAGAATTTGGCGAGATTAATCACAGTAATTAGGCAGAGCCACAGCTCTGATGATCTGAGCTTAATATGAAAAGTGGAACAGATTCCCCCCCATCACCTTTCTTATTTCCAGGGGACAAACTTGACTGCTTCCAGATAACTATGTCCATAAATGTAATTTTCTCCTCTCATTTCCCATCTTCTAACACTTCCATTTCTCCTGTATTTGTTAGTACTTTTTTAGTTTCAAGGGACAGAAATCTAACTTAAACTGGGTTAAATTTTTTTTTAAGGTAATATGTTATCCAGTAGGACTATAAATATCAGGGGTAGAGTTGGGTTTCAGGTATGGCTGAATCCAGGGACTCGGAGGTTGTTTTGGGACTTGGACTCTCCATTGCTCAGCCCTGCTTTCCTCTGGGTTGACTTCATTCTCATGTAGGCTCTCTCTAGGTAATGGTTCCTGGGGGCTCTAGGTTTACATCCTTCTTATAGAAACAACAGAAAGAAAATGTCTTATTCTTGGTGGTGCAGTCAGAGTCCCACCCATCCAGCTCACATGGCCCCCTGAAGCCAGAGTGTGGGGTCAGCTTTATTGCAGTGATGTGGTCTGAAAACCAGGATGGTTCCCGTAAAGAAGACTGTTACGCTGGGGATGTGAAAATAATAGATGCCTTCTAGAACTTGCTTCCTTTTTTTCCTCCCCTACTCTGATATCCTTCTCTTCCAAGAAAGAATAAAGCCCAATGAGCAAGTATAAGCAAGTGGAGACTGCCCCTGCCCCTTTGGGAGGCAGAGCAGGCACCATGGCCACCCTTACTGGGTCCTGGTCTCTGCTTAGTGGGAGAGCGGTGGCCTGAGGACCATCGCATAAAACGCTGCAGTGACTGTAGTTGTTGCTTTTCATCTGGTGTCATCTTGTAAGCCAAGCCTCTTGAGTCCTGTGATGATGTCCAATGCCTTTAGAAGCCAAGGTTCTTTGCAGTAAGCTGAGGTGCATTAATTCCTCAAGGCTCACTTTTCTGACATCCTGCCTATCCAAAACAATCCCAGCATGAAAACGTAAGAATGGAAAAAGGGCTGCCCAGAATTGCTCTCTCCAGAGTCTGGGCAGTGTAATTAGCAAGGAGAACCCTCAGACCTATCCTCATTCTGTTTACTAGTATTTTACACGCACTCATGAGTGTGCACATGCCCACGTCATCAACTCCCACCAAGCGTAGATAGAACCAAGTGATGTAATCTCTGGAGAAGCAGCCTGTCCTGCTTTTGGGCCTCTACAAAGGTGGCAGGACAGAGAAGACAGAAAATAAAGTAGTGGAGAAAGACCTGAACTAGGGCGCAGTTGGCTAGGATGCCAGCTCCACATTTGTTCCTGATGCACTAGATAAACTTGGACATACTCCTTACCTTCTTCAGGCCTCAGTTTCTGAGCCAAAAGCCCATTGATGGCAGCAGGAATTTAAAACTTGAACAGCCTAGGGCAGTATAGTGCAGTGGCAGATGACTATACTATTCTGTTCAGGTGCTGAACAGCTTAGCAGCTTGGTACGGAAACACATTCACAGGAAAGTGCTGAGTTTTATTTTGTCGAGTGTCCCATGAACTTGTCCACCCTTGGTGACTCTTCGCCGAGGTTTCTCAGGTGTTGAGATTGTACAGTGCTAAAGTAACCACAGAGTGCCCAGTTTCTAAAGGAGTTAGAAATCATAGCAGGATTCGAAGTCTGAGTTTGCATGGTAAATCAAGAAAAGGCGTTAGTTGACCAGACAGATTAATTCTATTTTCAAATGGTCTGATTTGCAGTTAGCTGGGTTTTTTACGAATCATTTGGCCCAATAAGCACTGTAGCGTCACCTGGAGCGCTCATTCTGGATCACATAGTGACCAAATTTCTGTTTTTATTGCACACTTGAAAATCAGATTCTGAATTTAACATTTTTCTGTCTGGTGGTTCCTTTCTTTGAAAATAGAGTATTATGGGACTCATTACAATTATATAACATGTTCTTGCAGATGTTCACTGACTTGTTCTGAATTACGTTAATGCATTCGGTTGTAGTGTCACCAGAAAGGAACCAGGACCGAGGTGGGTCAGCCCTAGCATGGTGTGGAATGTATGGTTTCTCGATTTTGTGCAGAAAAGGTTTCAACAAGTCCAGATGATTTTGCGATTACATTTATTAAAGCTGGGAATAGTGAAAAGAAGGAAGGATTTGAGATAGAAAAGGCAAGATCATAGCAACAGGAGTGAGCCTAGGAGGAGCTGCCTTGGCCCTTCAGAAACAAATTACAGAGGCAGAAGGAGGGCCCTTGGATGCAGGTTCAGGGGATTAGCCTGGGACCAACCGCAGCTGCTTATTGCTTCCCTGATTGCAAGTCTGTGGGAGCCTTTTTGCTTAGGAGAAAGAAAGCAAAGGTATATGCCCAAGGAAAGAAGTGAGGGAAAGGTGTTGGTGTGCTCCAAAGAGAGTGTACACTGGGTCCTTTGTCTTAAAGATTTTTATCTGTTTTCTAAAGGTGGGAATTTTAGGGGTCCTTCTCAGGGGAGGATCTCAATAGAATATTCATCAGCTTTCCAGCTGTGTCCTTTAATACGCTGACTCGTCAAAATGAGCTTATAGGGTCCAAGTCATTCTCTGGTCAGCCTCGCCTTCAAAGAATGTCACCAAAGAGGGACCAGGACTGAGGTGGGTCTGCCTCCTAGGTGTCTTTGGTTAGGGAAGATAAGACTTTATGATTTATTATCTTGTTGCAAATCGCTCAGCCATTTAACTCTGTCTCAGTTGCCCCATTCCACTTGCCAGAGAATTTTCCTAGCTTCTTATTATCATACCTCAATATTTAAAAATAAGATTTAAAATCATAACTTTCTATGAGATTACATTGCTTCTGAAATAAAATATACTGAAAATAAGTAAATGAAAAGTTACAGTTTTTATGATCAACCCTATCAATTGGTCAGAAGACCTTGTAAATGTGAACTGGTAAGCTTTTGAATATGTATTTTATATTCAGTGTGACCAAAGCAGAATTTACATCTGTTGTGAAGATTTGGGCTGTTTTGTGAGGTTGTAGCTGAGCCAATGGAAGGACTGACTGTTTTGCATGTTGTGGTCTGAGATTAAATTTAAAACTAGTTATAATTTTTTAATATGCAATTAGTGACTTCCCTTTCACTTAGTTCTTATGCAGGGGCAGACACTAGAAAAGTAATTATTTGCTTTGACTGCTTAGCACATTGTTAATGATTAAATGAATATATTAAGCAAATAAAATCAGAAAGTGTACTTTTAATTCTACCTTAAATATCATTTTGGGCCAAGTAGTTTTAACAAGGTAGTTTTTAAGTTCAAACTGGAGAAAAAGAACTTCATGGGTAATTCTTTTTCTAATAAAACTCATAATAATGCTTTTGCATTGTAAATATCTATCATAATATTTGTTCATCCACACATATTTATTGTGTGCAAACTAAGTGCCAGTAACAGTGCTGGATGCGGTGGATGTGATAGTTGGGAATGAGATACACAGATCCTTCCATGGAGCTGAGAGCCTGGTGAGAGAAATGCAGAACCAGAGATGGTAAGAGGAGCTGTTGGAGCTGAAGAATGCAGGACAAAGTTCATTTAGTTTTGAAACACATTTCATTCTGCAGACATCTTTTTCTTATCTTGGCATTTTCTTATTTCCATAATGCTCCTCTGTGGGAGAAGCCACGTTATAAGCAGCAAAGGAAGATGTGTACACATACTGAGACCATTGATTTTCAGTCCTAAGCCCAGGGTTACTGTCTTTGGTCCTCCTGACGTTGAGGCACAGACCCACAGGTGCTGTCCGCAGGAGCGTTGTTAGACTTCAGCAGTTACGTGAGAAGCCCGCCAGTGGGAATGCGATGATGCCATTAGAATGCAGGGGATTCCTTTCTGCCTTTAGTGTAGTTTGTTATTAACACGTGTCCAGCCCTGTTTATTAAAAGTGCGGTATCCAAACAAAGCAGATAATGTGGAAGGAATTATTCTCTTGGTATAAAGGCTCCTTGAAGAATTCTTTGTGTATGTAAAGTGAGGCAGGCCTGCTTTAGCATTATTTTTGTAGATGGTGTGTTAGCTTCCTCTGGCTGCTGTAACGAATTACTACAAATTTAGTGGCTTGAAACAACCCAGATTTATCCTCTTAAAATCCTAGAAGTCAGAAGTCTAAAATGGATCTTAAGAGAAGCCTTCCTTCCAAAGGTTCCTGCTTCTAGAGATTGCTCATGTTTCTTGAAACTAGGCCCTTTGCCCCACCTTCAGAGCCAGAAACAGCATCTTCTCTCCTCTCTGACCTTTGATTCTTTCATATTCTATTATTCCTACCCTCCTGCTTCATTTTTACAAAAACCCTTGTGATTACATGGGCCCATTCGAATAACCCAGGATAATCTCTCCATCTCAAGTACCCTAATTTAGCACATCAGCAAATTCCCTTTTTGCCATGTAAGTTAATGTATTCACAGATTCTGGGGACTGGGATGTGGACATCTTTGGGGGTCATCGTTTAGCCTGCCACAGATGTCATAGGATGGAATTCAGGGTCTGTTATTCTCCAGAAACTGTGTTGCTAGCTCACCTACTCTTTATGGTCCTGAAAAGGAGTTGTCCTTGTTATTTCCACTTCTACTGATGGTGGAAACTGGTTCAGAGCAGTTAAGTACTTATCCCAGGGTCATTCAGCTTGTAAGCGATGGAGTCAGGATCTAACTCAAGTCCACGGACTTCCAAACTTCACCCACTCCCCACTGCCACCTTCCGACAAGGAGGGTGGTCCCCACAGCCAGGAGCTAGTGTGAAGTGTGGAATCTCTGCCCCACCAAGACCCATTGAGACAGAGTCAGCATTGTAACAAGATCCCCAGGTCAATCTTGGACAATCAAGTTTGAGAAACACTTACTAGACTAAAATGCATAGGATCTTGAATGTTTTTTGCTTTTCAATGTGTGGTAGGCAGATAGACATGAGCAGAGCAAGGATGATGGGCCAGGTGTAGAGGGTCACCAGGATGGAAAGCCCTGGGTGCCTAGCAACAGGTAAAACTGGGTAAACTGGGAAAACAGGTAAAACTGGGAAAACTGGGAAAACTGGACCTCACCTTCAGGGTAACCTTTCCTCCCCTAGCATATTGCTGGTCATGTGGTTTAGACTCCCTGACCTTTCATATTGTTGGTCATGATGTTTGGCCCCTCCCCTGCCATATTGCTAGTCACGTGGGTTAGACTCCCTTAGAAGAAAATGAACAAGGGGACCGGATAATAGCCCTTAAGCATTAGGGCCTAGGACAATGAGGTTCTAGCCTGCATCAAGTACATCTAGGTCTCAGTTGTGTTTCAGTTTCAAGCCCAGAAAAGCAACAAAACCAGGCAGGTGATTCCATGGCTGACATTAGGACCAGCTGCATTGACTTAACGACCCCTTGTCTGGGCACTGACCAATCAGTGGAGACCATGACCCTGAAAGAACATGCCTGGAAAGCTGATGAATATTCTACTGCAGTCCCCCCCTGAGACCTCCAGATAGATACCCTCGAGAGGAGAACCCAGCAGGGCTCTCTATGGAGCACGCCACACCTTTCCCCGCCTCTTCTCCCCAGGCATGTTTTCCTCGCCTCTTTCTCCTGAGCTCCAATGGCCCTTTCTTTGGCCTCTGTAAATTGTTTCCTGAGCCCATTTCTTCTATGGCTCACTTCTACCTCAGTGAGTCTCTAAATAAACTTTCTCTTACAGTTTGAGTCTTGGCTCTGAATTCTTTGTTAGCCAGAACTCAAGTACCAAGGTTGCTGAACTGAGGTCCAGTCTGAGCCCACCAGTCTAACACCTGGTGCCATTTTGCTGCCAACAAATGTATTATGTACAATTTTTTTAAATTTTATTTATTTATTTTTTAGAGAGAGGGGAAGGGAGGAGAAAGAGAGGGAGAGAAACATCAATGTGTGGTTGCTCTCGAGTGCTCCCTATTGGGGCACCTGGCCCACAACCCAGGCATGTGCCCTGACTGGGAATCGAACCAGCAACCCTTTGGTTCGCTGGCCAGTGCTCAATCTACTGAGCCACACCAGCCAGGGTTATGTACAGTTTTTATGTATATGCAAGTGGTTTGTGAAAAGTCCCTTCAACTGTTAAAGATAGTGCTGTTTAGCAAGAAAACTATCATTACTTTAGTCTTAACCATGCTCAGCTTTCAAAGGGAAATGCTATAAGTTTGTAGGTTTTGTTTTGCTTTGTAGACAATAGTCTGAATAACTGAATCAGGGTGACCTCTTCCATTCAGGGCTTCCAAAACAGAACTTGACCAAAATATTCAGGAAGACAACCACATATGTTTGCTTTAAAAGGGCCTTTATGCAGAATGGTCAGGAGACCTAGACCCGATTCTTTGATTTGGATCACATATACGTGCACAGTCTCTTATCTGACATTCCAACATTCAGAAAGCTCTGAAAACTAAGAAGTTTTTCTTAATTTTGAAACTATTTCAGTTGGCAGCAAAATGAACCTGAACTGACATGAGGCTATTTATAGTCTCTACCCTATTTAGTGAAAATATTCATATGTTCATATATTTTGCTAAAAAATATTACTCAAGACCAGCTTGAGGTGTTATCTAATATTTGCCCTATGCACAGTAGTGGTATTTTAAAGTTTGGAAAACTCCAAATTTCAGGTGACATCTGGCCCAGAGAGGGTCTTGGATGAGAAGATGTAAATCTTCAATATTGATAATTTTGAATTTATCAATGAAGAAACCTTTCATCACTAGAAGCAGAAGCATCACCAATTTAATGTTGTTGCCCAAGTTAACTTCTGTTCACCCACTGCACAGTAATCACATTTTAGTTCCAAAGTTAAAATGATCCAAGGCATGTTATATTTAAATTTTTGGGACCATTTCTATTGGGACCAAAGTGACTGAATGTGAAAATGGAATCGAGCTCAGAAACAATGCTGAAAAATTGAAAGAGAGGGTATGTACACAGAGGTGATTGTTATAGATGAGTGCAGAATAATCCACTTAGGTGGAAGGTCTTAACTCCAAGGTAGAGAAGGATTGGGCTTCTGCAGATATGGCTGCAAAAGCTGAAGAGTGAAGGAATCAACCGAGTAGTGGTTAGGCACGGAAGATGCTACAGGAATGTAACGTAGAATTACTGCTAAACGGAATTGCGGTTTTTTGAAAAGACTCAAGTTCTATTTCATCTAGTTTGGTAGCCCCTCATCTTAAATTAGATGTGAATGGCTTAGCCAGGGTCCAGATGAGAGTAGCCATGGCCAAATGACCATCAAGACTGCTTCCCCACTTGCAGATTTCTAATTCTATGATGAATGGATAGGACTGGGGAGTAAAGCCATGGAGCGAAGATGGAAGGCTTTGGTGCCCTGGGCTTCAGGCAAAGAATAAGCCTTTTATCCTTTCATTGTTCACACAGTCCAGGAAAGTTGGTACTCATTTTCCCCCAGCTAGGCAAGCACAAATGCATGACCATAGTTCTGGTACAAGACAAAGATAAGCAAAGCCTCAGAGTCATAATTTTGAAAACCAAAGCCAGGATTAAAGCTCTGGCCAGGAAAAGGCCTTATCTCATTCCTCCAACCCTCTACAAGTTCACTTTCCCCCAAGCGTAATTCTGAATTCTAAAGGGCAGTGGATGTGTGTTTCTGTATCGGTGTGTGTGTTCATTTAGTACCAGCACTGTTGGGCATGTGAGAGGTGTTCAGTGAATGCAGGTCAAATAAGTCATTATGTGTTTCCCACGACCTTTAGCACAGAGCTAGCACATAGTAGGCACTCAGTACACATTTCTGGATTAAATGAATGGTTAATTCATTTCTTTAACAAATCTTTACTAAGTACTTACTTTGTACCAGGGACTGTTCTAGATGTTTGTGCTACATCAGTGAATAAAACAGACAAAAATCTGTCCTTGACCTAGAAATAAGGAATATGGACACATGGAAACAATGAAATTCTTTTCATTCTAATCTTTGGTGGATTTAAACTCAGGTAGATACAGACCTGTTTAATTATTTTATTAGATTTTTAAATTATACAATGTGTGAATACATTCTTTTTGTAAAGATATAAAATCTGCCCTGGCTGGTGTAGCTCAGTGGATTGAGCGCGGGCTGGGAACCAAAGGGTCCCGGTTCGATTCCCAGTCAGGGCACGTGCCTGAGTTGCAGGCCAGGTCCCCAGTGAGGGCCATGTGAGAGGCAACCATACATTGCTGTTTCTCTCCCTCCCTTCCTCTCTCTCTAAAAATAAAAAATAAAATCTTAAAAAAAAAGATATAAAATCTATATCTAGAATAAACTGTGCAACCCTCCGCACTCCCCGGTCCCCAAGTCCTTCCCTTAGGGTCACCATAGTTAAAAGTGTGTATGTATGTAAGCAACTTGTCTTACTTACGTTACCATCATCATTCTATACACATTGTTCTGTGACTGACTTTATCCTCTTTCATCGGTCTGGGAAGATCCTGTTACGGTGATACGTAGAGGTTTACGTCAGGCTTTCGGTAACGACATTGAGTCCCGTGGATTGAAATCTCTAGTTGGTTATCCTCTCTCCTAGCCACATCCAGGCATGCTCATCTCCCTGTGTGGGGGCTCATCGAAACCGTGTGCTATCAGACGTTCTTCTGTGTACTCTGGTCAGGTTTTCTTCAGGCTTGAAGTAGCACGCATTGGCTGGGTCTGAGGTCTGCTCTGGTACTTGCATGGAGTGAACACGAGCCAGTTTGCTAGGTAGTTCCCTGGAGGACCTCTCTCAGGACTCACTGGCACTGTGTTTCCATATCATGTCTTTTCTGCAACCAGTGTCTCAGTCCCTGCCATACAAGTGACAACTGCCTGCACTGCCTACCACACTCTCGGTCCTCAGAAAGTTTCCATTGACCAGGAACCCTTTAGTCCATATTACAGTAGGATTTGTTGTTGCTGTTTTTAAAAGAAGCTTAATTTTCTTGGGTTCATTTCCTTAGCTGTATGATTAGCCTTGAGTTTTTATTTTTAAGTGCTTATTCTCGGCTCTAGGAAATGCCAAGATTAAAGACGATTTGCTGTACAGTTTAACATACAGAAACATGAAAGGGGAGTTACATGAGTGCTGGAAGTGATGCGCCTGGGTCGGAATACTACCAGGCTCCAGAGTGGGCGTGGGCTGTCTACCTCCGCTCTTCCTGCAGGCTGTGCGAAAAAGTGCTGAGCGGTGTCCTCCGGAGCAATCAGCCAGTCCTGTGGCTCCCTGGCTCCTTCACATCCATTAAAAGCACTGTTAAAGCAGCCAGGCAATCAGCGACACTACCTCCCTTCTGCTGAGGCTGATTGAAAGTGGTTTGAGCTAATTTACCTAATATTGCTAATTAGGGAGCTTGGAGTGTTACTTGAAAAGTTGTTTCTGATTAGGTGTGTGATCAGAAGCAGTGTTGTTGGCAGCAGTGACCCGCCTCCCACCCAACCAACACGTGGCATCGTGGCCGAGGGGCTGCGCTCACTGCTGGCAATGTCAACTCTGTTCCTCGTTGGGGCATCTTAACCTGTTTGGTGCCTCAGACCCCGCTGGCAGATTGGTGGCTTCTCTGGTCTACCTCTCAGAATGTTTTTAAATGCTTAAAATACATGGGATTTCAAAGGAAACCAATTATATTGAATTATAGTTATCAAAATATTTAAAAAATCATTCCTTACAGTGATGTACATGCTTCTTTGTTGATCTGTTATGTAACAGTTTAACAGTGAGGCTTATAACTGTGATGATTTCAAAGTGCTGAGCTTAAACAATATTGCGAAGTATTTACAGCTACCATTAAGGGATAGGAAAAATTCTTGTGCTTTCTGTTGGTGACAGAGTCACTGGAGTATTGTTATCTCATATGATTTTTCTGCCCAACTTCATAGTAGAAGGAAATGCTAAATATCAGCTAGAGGTTAGTGAAAATGAAGTTTTTTCCCCATCCAGGGCCACAGATCCGCGCAACCCCGGTTAGGAGCCCTTCTCCATGTGCACGTATGGACACGCCCTTATTTGACTAGTTGGAGCTGCGTCTTCATAGTCAATATGTGGATATTATAATTGACTAAAGCATAAACCCAATGCCAGAAACTCTACCTTTAATTAAAGGCTAAAGGCTTCTTAACTGTAGCTAGGAAAACGTGACCATTTGATTATTCAATGAAAACAAATGTGACTAGGGCTGAATAACAGGAGCAAGTTAACAATTGTTTTTTGATTAAGAAAAAAAACCTTCCATATTCTTCTCTCTGACTTCCAGTTTTTGGATCAAAAACTGAACATTGAGAGCTCTTTCATTATTTTTTGTTGTTCCATGCAGCGTTTGAGAAGGCTTCAAATGAAGAGAAACACGCAATGGGAAAATGTAAGAATCAACCAATCAGGACCAAAGAAAACATAAGTTCATATAGAAAGTCAAGACCAGAAGGAGGGAGGCGGAAGCAAATATGGCCATTGTGGGAGAGTTGTCAAAATAATGAAATCTTATCCATATCTAACAGAGATACAGATTTTCATACAAAGTCTTAGATATAAAAGAAAAATTTTTATGAGGATTCCCTTCTGGGGTACTAAGTAATATAATATTCAGTGGGAGAATTCTAGAGGCAGGTTTCTTAACCTGTGTTCCAAGTTCATGAATAGGCTTCGTCTGGCCAATGAGACCCATGAAATTGGGCAAAATCCAGTGTATTTGCATAGATGCGTTGGGAGTGGAGTAGGAGAAGGTCTATAGCTTCCATCCAATCCTGGATGGCTCTGAGTCAAAAGGATAAGAAGCCAAGGAATAAAAACAAATTATGATCTCAGTGCTCTTGTTTTTGACTCCCACCTAAGGATGCTTTCCTCGGAGCAGACCGTGACTGTAGAGGCCGCCGGCAGACAGCCTGTGACACTTGCTCAGGGACGACGACCAGCCCTCTGGGCAGCACGCTGCTGGAACCCGCTTCCCCCTCCGCCCTTCCCTGGCGCTTTTCTGGGGATGGCGGTGGATTCTGTGGAGGCTTGCAGGGTCCCCTGGGAAACTGGTATGGCGTGGACAAAACTAGTGTCTTTCAAGCTGCTGCTTTGCTGGTTAGAATATTTACGTCTTTCATTGTTTTTTTCTGTGAACACTCATTTTCTGGAAATGGAACATTTCACCTCTTTGATGGGCCTATTTTCTGCAACTAATGAAATGCTAAAAAGGAGCACGATCCCAAAGGAGTTTAATTATCAAGTAATTGGTCAAGTGATCGGAATGTGAAATGAAAAAACAATGAGAGGCCAGGGGCCGGTGCACATTTAAATTCCATGACTGCTGAGGACGCCCGTTGTGTGATACCCAGGGTTTAGGAACTCGCTGGCACATTTGGGATTCTGTATCCTTCCCTCTGGTTCCTAAATAGTTTATTGGAAAACCACGGTGGTTTCTTTTCAATGTATATTATTTGGGTTGTATAAAAAACTTATTATTCCTTTCTTTTTAAATATATTGTGTGGGTGCAATACTGCTGTCAGAGTCCATAAATATTCTCGGGAAGAAGTTTCAATTGGAATATAAGGTAGCATCTTTAGAAATTTCACTGGGATAATATACCTTCCTTAATCTTTTTTCCCAAGACATGTTAAAGTATATTTTCTATCATACCAAAGCCTCCTATTATGTCACAGAGTTTATTTCCTCCTTTGGATCCTGACTAAGTTTGCTCATAGCATAGATTCAGCACTGAGTTGCTGTAAGTGCCTGCGAGCAGCTAAGCTAATAAGCTGTAGCTGCTAGATGCAAAATTAAATGAATCTTGTCTAATAACGTGTGTAATTTAAAAACCAGTAGAACCTGATTAAGCGTGATTGTTAGCGATGTGGTGCCGGATCACTACGTGAGCAGTGTTCCAGCCAAGTTTCAGGTCAGTGAATGTACATACTCGGTTAATTAGGGAAAGATAACGGGAAAGATCTGATATGGAAATGATTCTGGTTCCATGACTTCTCTGGGACTAGATGAAAGTAAATGTTTTTGGGGCAGTGGGGGGACGGTTGGACATAAGTGTTTTTAATTAAAATAATAAATCATTTTCTTAAGTTCACTCAAGGCTGCTTGTGCCACTGTGTGCTAGCGCCCTCCTGTTCCGCCAGTCACCGCTTGTGCCCTTGATGTTGGCAGCTGAAGCCAAGTAATTTGACCTTGATTCATTTCCTCATTTGTTTGTCTGATGGGTAGCAGCAAGGAGTTGTGGAGGTGCTGCTTACGTGCGGCACTGCGCAGCAAGGAGCAAGCCCAGTGCCTGCCTTCAGGAAGCTGAGGGGCTGCTCAGACAGAGAGGAGAGAGTAATGGTGCCTACTTCATAGGTTCCTCATAAAACTTAAAAAAATGCTTAGAATACTGTCTGGTATTTAATACCATCCAATAACTACAATTACTTCTACTAGCTGTTTTTAATAAGAGCCTTTTGAGATATAATTCTTATATCATATAGGGCTGGGCAAAAGTAGGTTTACAACAGTTGCAAGTACACAACACATTTATTCTTGTATTATTATTTATTAATTATTGTATTATTCTCCATACAAACAGGTGTAAACCTAATTTTGTCCCGTCCTGTATAATTCATCCATTTAAAGCATACAGTTCAGCCCTGGTTGATCTGGCTCAGATAACTGAGCGCCAGCCTGTGGACCAGAGGGTTGCCAGCTCAGTCCCCGGTCAGGGCGCAGGCCTGGTTGCGAGCCGCGTCTGCGGTTGGGGCACACGCAAGAGGCAGCTGATCTGTGTTCTCTCACACATCATGTTTCTCTCCCTCTCTTTCTCCCTCCATTCCCCTCTCTAAAAATAAAATAAAATCTTTTTAAAAAATAAAAAATATACAATTCAGTGGTTTTTAGTATAGTTAGTGTTGCGCAATCACCACCATCAATTTTTAGAACATTTTTATCAACCCAAAAAGAAGCCTTGTACCCATTAGCAGGCATTCCGCATTTCCCCCCATCCTGCCCCTTATCCCCGGCCCCATGTGCCCACTCATCTACTTTTTGTCTTCGTGGATTATCTTCTCTGGAGGTTTCATGTGAGTGGAATCATACAATATGTGGCCCTTTGAACTGCTTCTTTCACTGAGCATCATGTTTTCGAGGTTCATCCATATTTAGCATGTATCAGTGCTTCATGTTTTCCCATATCTGAATAATATTCCATTTTATTTTTTGTTGTTTTTCTGTGAGGTGAAGTGTTAGGAATAGATTGAACCAGGTGGTAATTTTAAGGAAAGTAGAAATTAGACTTTAATCTTAACATATGGTATAACTAGTGTATTTTAATCTTTTTATTCCATTACTAAATAATATCCAGGGGCCTAATAGATCAGATTCACTCTCTTCTTCATATTACCCTCCCGGCTCCCCCCAAAAGTAAAAATAAATGTGAGGGTGTTTTGAATGTATTGGGTTGGCCAAAAGTTCATTTAATTTTTTCTGTATAATGGCTCTAGTAGTGCTTAGCTGTCTTTAACTTAGTTTGAAACAATTTCGTTAGAGTGTATTGTGTCAGCTGTCATCTCAGTGTGCATTTAAAAAACTTATCAAGATTGGTGAACTTTTGTGTAACCATTTTAATATTGAAGATGGAAGAAGATACGCAACGTTTTCAGCATATTATGCTTTATTATTTCAAGAAAGGTAAAAACACAACTGAAATGCAAAAAAAAGATTTGTGCAGTGTACGGAGAAGGTACTCTGACTGATTGGACCTGTCAAAAGTGCTTTGCAAAGTTTCTTGGTACTATTGACATTTTGGCCAAGTAATTCTTTGCTGTGGGGCTGTCTTACGCATTGGAAAATGTTTAGCAGCTCCTCTGGCCTCTACCCACTAGAAGCCAATAGTGGGAGATAGTTGACATACTCAGAATATCCAAATCAACAAAGTTATTGGTGAACTTGAAAAATGTATCTTTTTTTTATTTAGAAAAAACAGTGGACTTTTGGCCAACCCAACAGAAATTAAAGGCCCAGGGCAGGAAGCAGAGGGAAGGGCCCCAGAGTGGCCCATCCCCATGCCTGCAGGGGAACCCCAGTTTGCCTCACAAATAGCTGAGTGACTGTTTTTTTGGGGGGTAAGACTCTACTTCATTTTTCACAGTTTTAATGAAAGATATTTTGTCTGAAAATGAAACCCAAACTTTTGGCAAATAAGCAGCAAGTTTACTAAGTTAAGTTGAGCTGCTGGTATCCTTAGCCTTCTTTTATTTATAGTAGTCAGTCTGGAAAACAGGCGTCTCTGATTCCTTCCTCATCATTAGGTTAAACTTAAGTGGCCACTAGAAATTGGGCAGAGCTCGTTACTATAAAAAATAGTACTCATGGTACTGTAGAGTCACCAAGGCAGCTGTATTATGATGAAATAACAGTGTTTTTATCCCCTTTTCTGGATGAGCAGACTGTCAGGTTTGACAGCTTGCCCAGTACCACCCCCTGGTGATGCGATGCTGTGGCTGAGCCTGGCTCAGTAACTCAGAACAGGGACTCCTTTTACTGGACCCTCAGAGGGTACAGCCCTGCCTGGGTGAATCCTTTCATCTGCTGCCCTCCGACGGGCCACAGCTGCCTGGAATCTAGGGAAAGAGGGTGCTGAAGCGGGAGGATAAGGTTCCCTACTAGAATTTGATGATAGCTAGCCCTAGGTGTGCTTTTGGATCTAAACCTATAAAATACAAAATGATCCGTCTCAGCCTCTATGTGCGGGTGAAGCCGTATGTTTGTAAGTGGGAACAGGTGCTGTTCGTTGCGATCTAGGCCATCCTGCCAGCCCTGGGCCACATCAGCATTATCAGGTTAAGTTAATAGGATGACATTAGCATGGGAATTGCTTCTCTTTGTTTAATGGAGGAGGGCAGCAGTACTCAAAGATGTCACATTATAAAATTTCACTTATCAGTAAATTAAAAACAGTCCTCAGAGCCCCACACTTGGCACAGGCTATAGGAGATTCGCAGCACCTCTGAACAGAAGACAGCTTTGTTTTTCTCAGTGAGCGGGCCTGCTGACAGCCCACTCCAGGGCCACTGCCCATCCCCGCCCCCAGCATTAAAAATAGACTATATCATTATAGCAGCTTCTAGACTCCACTAAGGATGAATGTGACCATCTTGTCCAAAATCTTAGCATTACCATCTTAAACTCTTGGTTCATTCTGAGACATGTAAAATTTAGCAATCAATTATTTAGAAAAGACAGAACAAGATACTTGCAGTAAACATTTATCTTTCTTGACCTCCCAGTGTCTTTGAACTGTGCTTCACCTCCCATATGTATCTTGGAAGGAGGCAGAAAATACCTGTGGTGATGGAAGCTGGATGCCCCAATGTTCTTTCCAGCTTCCCTTGCAGCTAGGACTCAGGCATGTGATTATGCAGACCCACCTTAAACAGATTTTGAATCTTTGGCTGTTGACACAGCAGAGGCAAGATTCGACCTGGTGAGGGAATTGAGAGCTACATCCACCTCCCAAAGGCTGCAGTGGGCAGGGTTCCAGCATTATTGGCATCCAGCATCTCCATCAGCAGTGTCAGCGGGCAGGCAGAGGGTGGGGGTGGTCTGAGCTTGGCCAGTGTTTCTCCCTGGAAGCATTTTTGCATGTGAGTTTCTTCCCTGTTAGCCTCAAAACCTGTTTTTCCAGCTTTCTTTAAGACTCGCAGCTACCTGATATCCTTAAATAAATTGCTTCTTAAACCAGCTAGAGTCAGTTGTTTGCAACAAAGAACCTGACTGATGGAAGTTTCCACAATCACTTCTTCTAGTTGCTTCCCAAATTACCACTCCAGGGCCATATTTCGCTCTGTGCTTCTCCCTAGGTACGTCTGCCTGGTTGTTCCATTCACTCCTCCATTTCATTATGTGAGCACCAAATTGACTCTGTCTAGGAGCTTCCTTTTGGTGTAATGGTTTATTATTGTTCCCTCAATCGTAAGAACGTGAACTTTGTAGAATCATTCTTGAGCCGTCTTTCCTCCCCCTCACCCCTTGCCCAGTTCTGTCCACCCTTCCTGTAGCCTTGACTCCCCTCTGCCTTATTAGCCCTAGACTCTCATGCCAGGACTTTTACAGCTGCCGCCCGTTTGAGCTTTCTACCTATCGGGTGGCCCCTTGTCACGTTATCCCTCCCATTGTCCACCTGATCCATCTTCACCATGTAGTGTGCCTGGTTTATCGTCCCTGTGGTGGTGTTAGCACAAAATGGCCACCCTGCGGTATCCCTCCCTGCGTTCCCAGCCTGCGGCATAACTGGGCAGCTCTCCCCATTGGGAGATAGAGCGTGTCCTCGTGTTTCTCCCACTTTGCAGTAACAAAGGGGCGGTATGAGGTGGTAACAAGAGCACAGGCCATAGCATCTGTCTCTTTTTAGGGCTTCGAGCCCCAGCTCCATCCTGTCACGGCCATGTGACTTTGGCCACTCTTTGTAAGGAGGCTAATAATGTCACCTACTGCAGAGGCTTGCTGTGGGAGGAGGCAAGGTAGTGAAGGTAAAAGGGCCGGCACAGAATGAGCACCGAGTAAATGGTGGCTGAACCGCCTCCCTCTCCGTCACCCTCCAGCTGTGTGGTCGCTGTTGTCATTGTCATCGTTGTCATCGCCATCACTACATCTCCCTTTGTGATTCAGCACCATTTCCTGTGTCCTTGAAAACTGCCCCAGAAGAACCGGTGTTCAGTGACTCCTTCTCCTTGTAAACTCGGCAGTCCATCCACTTCATTCCCGTGGCGCTGCGCTCGGGCTGTCGTCTGCTGCGTTTGTCTTCTGTACAGTCTGGTTAAAGAGCCTGGGTTTGGGAGTCAGAACAAGTGACTAATTAACCTTGTGACTTTGTTCTAGTTGCTTAACTTCTCCGAGCCCGAGGGGCTACACAACATGGAAAATCGTAGCTTTATCAATAGGTAGTGGGAGGATTAACTGAAATGCAGACTGGAGAACATTTTGCATTGATATCTGGCACTTCATAAGCACTTAGTAATGGTAATAGCTTTTAGTGGTGTTGCTTCTTAGATTCCCTCCCAGCTTGTGAACCTCTTTAAGACGTGTTCTCCGCCATTTATCCATGAGTATCCCAGAACCTGCCACAGTATGTGACACATAGTAGGTGCTCAAAGCATAGGTGCTCATATAAGCTTTTCAGAGACAGGCAGGCCTGAGTTTAAAACTCGCATTTAGGAGTTTTTTGACCCTGGGCAAGGCCCTCAACCTCCCTGAGTACCTGCTTCCTTATCTGGAAACTAGGGGGTGGGGGGGGGGGTAAAAATCTATGCTCCTGGGATGTTTGGTGAGTGAAACAGATCATAAATTACAGGGCCTGTGACAGACTTCGACGGTGGCAGTAACAGAGTGAGGGCCTGGCTCGGCGTTGTCTCTCACGGTCTGTCACGCTGGACCGCGCAGTAGCACTGTACCTCCTTTCCTGTGGGAAGCAGGTATGTGAGGGACGGAGAGGGGCTTTTTTTTTCTTTCTTTGACTTTCCAGCTTTTATTGAAAATACTCCAAAAGCTTGCACAGAAAATCAGGAACAGCCACAAGCCCTATGAAGAGAAGTGGATGTTTGATGACATGATTTGCCTAAATGACTGGTTCCTCTTCTGCCTTTCATTGCCATATATTTTGCTCTGTTTCACAGCAGCCTTAGCTATATTCCAAATTTATTTGGAAACATGGTCTTTTCAGCCAAATACTCTTGACACGCCATCCTCTCCTGTAGCTAATTACACAGGGTCTGAATCTGGCATCGTGCTAGGACTTGTTATCTTCTTTTAAAAGGTTGCCATGAGGGCTGCTTTGGTGGGTCACCCTGAAGGAGCGGAGCCTGCCGTGGACGCAAACTGGTTCACTCCTGACCTGAGGCCTAGACCTCCTCGGGGAATGTCCGCGCTCACGGCCAGAGGCTCTGCCTATACAATACCAGGTGCTCAAAGGGAGACCGGTTGAGGCATTCAGTCATGTGGGGTTTTCTTTTCTTTTCTTTTTTTTAAGGTTTTTATTCTTGAATTCAAATTTTATTTTATTGAGGTGTAATTGACATAACATTATATCGGTTTCTGCTGTACAGTACAGTGATGATTCAGTGCTGTACTGCAATGGAGTGGTCGGCACAGTAAGTCTCGTTAACATCTGTTACCATGTACACTTACCGATTTTTTTTCTTGTGATGAGAACTTTTAAGATCTTTCAAATATGCCATACAGTATTACTAACTATAGTCACCCTGCTGTATATTACATCCCCCAGGATTTTTTTAAAAGTTATTTATTTTCAAGTGTTTTAAGTGGCAAACCCTCTGAGCAGACTGCATTGTATGGAACTTTTAGCATCGGTGGTAACATTTGTAGTTATATTTTGGAGCTCTGTATCACTCAGGGTTAGGGTGGACGGCCAGCCTTGTTTGCTGGGGACTGTCCTGGTTTCAGCACCAAAAATTCTTGCATCCTGGGAAACGTCTTAGTTGTGGGCAACTGAGATAGTTGATCACTCTCAACATGCTATGCCCAGACTGTAGTTTGTAAAGACAGACATTTTTCAGGGTGTTGTAACTGAAAATTTTAGAAGTGAGATGTGAAAAGCGGTTGATACATACATTTAATATAAATGTTCACCACTTGAGGAAATAATCCATTGGGAATATATTTGGGGAGCATCATAGTTGAGGTGTATAATTTTGAGCTCAGAGGTTAAAGATGTACCTTAAACTTCCTTAAATACCCTTCAGTCGCTTACTTTAGTCTGATTTACTATTTTGCTGGTTTGCTTTCCTGGCATTTCTCAAGAGAACCACTAACTGTTGTTAAATAAACACATCTCTGCTGCTACTTCCCCTGGAGCAGTTTACGCAGAGCTCCCACGTGAGAGGCAGCTCTCGCGGTATCACCCCTCTAATCGCAGCGTTTGCCCTGTGACTGCCTCTGCGGGGCTCTTATTTAAAGCCACGGCTGTGTTCACAGCCTCAGGTGCTGTGCACAGCATGCTTTCCCAGTCGCCCACCCCATGGACATCCCACTGTACCTGTTCCTGGAGCTTTGTGGCTGAACCAACTTCTGCTTCTTTGAGGCACCTTACAGAGCTGCCCAGGGCAAATTTCAAATATGCCACTTAACCTGATTTCATGTCATACTGTCCCAAACACCTTCCACATTTGTTGAGCATGTCTAGCTGTTTTCATATGATGAAGCAACAGAGTGAATTAATTTTATTAAACGGAAATAAGTTTTGTCAAAAATATCTGCTGTAAAGATGATCTAACATCACAGCTAGTAGACACATAAAGATATATATTGAAATACTTGTAGGAGGGTCACCCTCAGAGAATTTCAGTGATTAATCCATGGGGGTCACCGTGACAGTAGTCATAAAAGTCATGCAATTCCAGTGCCAAAAGACACCCATCAGAGACTGTTTGACCCCATTTTTGCCATCTGACACCCTAGAGATAGAGAACTATTCTTCTGAGCCTTGAATATGCTACCCGCCCTGCAACTTCCTGTGAGCAGAAGGTTACAGTGAGTCTGACCCCACCTCTTCCTGCTGGAGTTTAATATTTTCTTGAAGTTGGTCCATTGTAAGATTAAAAAAAGCTAGTATTCTTTCTCTTGGCCTCTTCCCCTCAGAGGTAGAGAAGTTCCTGTGAAAATTGGATTTTTATAAATAGAATGTGGCAGAGGATATTAGAGGGTCTCTGCAGTGTATCCTTTTGTAAGGTGAAGAATGAACTTGGCTGCACACTCATCCCACAGCTTGTTTAATGAGATTTGTGTGGGTCGGATTTGGAAATTGTGCCCCTCCACAGTGTATTGAATATGACGGCTGTCAGTGTGTGTGTGGTCATAGGAGAGGGCATGGCCCATGTATGTGGGTGCACATGTGCTCCACAGCAGATCCCCAACCAATAAGCAGTTAGTTGCTCATCACAGTTGCCTGGAACTTAGAGGTATTCATCTGGTTTTGGTCTGGCTTGAAAACATACTGTCAAATGATAAAGAGACAAAGCTTGTTTTAAAACCAATATTTATTACAGTCATACCTTGGTACTCATCAGCTTCAGAACTCATCAAACCCTGTACTTGTCGCATTTTGATGAGAAAAAAAATGTTTCAGCACTGAGTGCTTGCTTGGGACTCATTGCACTTGCTAGAACCTGTATGAGTCACGCTGCCACCCCGCAAGAGAAAATGCACTCGTCAAAAGTTCCTGACGAATTAACGACGAGTACCCAGACACCACTGTATTTCATTTGTCATCAGACAGACTCTGAAACCTTGAATGGATGGATTCAAAGGCCACAACGGTGAGTGCAGCACTCTGTTATTGAGATGCAATGTGAGGACCAGATATGTCTGTTTTCTTCCGCCTGACAAAGCTGTACCTCACAAAGAAGTAAATAATTGGAGCCTAAAAGTACTGGCAGCCATTGACGAAAGCTGTTAGAGAACCCCAGTGAGGTCACATGTATTGTAATGAAATGACTATGATAAACTTTTCAGTAACCCAGAGCCTTATTCTTGGCCATTTTGGGTAATCCTTGTTTTGGTTCTCTACTAACTACACTGGAGGAATAGCTATATTTCCTCTTTTCTTGGATCAGGGACTAAATAGGGTTGGATTTCCCAAAGGCTACACTTACAGGAGTAACTAAAAACAAGGAGGGGAGGCTCCCACAAGGAGTATGATCCAGGTAAAGAAAAAAAGCACAAGCTCTTTGTGGAAAATGGGATGTGTGTTCAAATTGGCTGATACATTTGGGGCAGGAGGGTGAGGCAGACCCGGAAGATTCTGGAGAAAGGGGGATTTATGAGAATGTGGAAGAAAGGTGATTCTATTATAAGAAAGAGAAGCCCACTTGAACTAGTTTAAGGGAAAAAAAAGTGGCTGGGGTAGAGGGAGGTTGGGAGTCAGGAGGATTTCATAGAATCCAGGGCCAGGAATGTAGTGAGAACTAAGGAAGGAAGGGAGGCGTGAAAACAGACAGAGAGGCATCTGTGAGTGACTGGCCCTCATGGCCTCTGCTTCATTGAGGACCAGCTTTCTTGGTTTTGGTGCACATAGAGGATGATCTGTGTTCTGCTTTCACATTAGTTCACAGATGAATGTGTGATTGCCTCAGTTGGAGTCAGATGGCTCCAGAGAACAATCATCCATTGCCAGGAGCTAGGTTCGCACTATACAGACATGACTCCTGGTGCTCATGACCGCAAATGTGTGCAGTTGGAGAGCAATAATGGACTGGTACCCTCTACTAGAAGGTGTCTACTGGAATTTGCCTAGAGGAGAGAGGGCATTTCATTTTGTTGCCTGAGAGTCTTTGGATGCAAACAACAGAAAGCAAATGGCCAATTTAGGAGGAACATAAGGGAAATTAATTGAAAGGGTAAGAGGTGGTTCACAAGATTGAAGGCAAAGCTGAGAAATGTGCATCTGGAGAGCAGAGGGACCCGATGAGCGCTGGAGAGCTGGGAAGCAGAGCTTAATGGAAGGTCTTTCCACAGCACTGCTGTCCGGTGCATCAGGTTCTGCCATTTTTCATCCTGTGTCACTCTACTCAAGAATTAGTTCCAGAAACACCAATCCAAAAGAACTTATGCACTCCAGTGTTCATAGCAGCACAATTTACAATAGCCAAGTGCTGGAAGCAACCTAAGTGTCCATCAGCAAATGAGTGGATCAAGAAACTATGGTACATTTACACAATGGAATTCTACACAGCAGAGAGAAAGAAGGAGCTTATACCCTTTGTGACAGCATGGATGGAACTGGAGAGCATTATGCTAAGTGAAGTAAGCCAGGCGGTGAGGGACAGATACCCTATGATCTCACCTTTGACTGGATCATAATCAACAAAAGCAGAAAGCAAGCAGAACATAACCAGAGATATTGAAATTAAGAACAGTCTAACAATAGCCAGGGGGGAGGGAGGAGGGGACAAGGGGGAGAAGTGTTTTCAGGAATCACGGTAGAGGACACATGGAAGGAACTAAGGGGGAGCAGGGAGGCTGGGGAGGGGGGTGGGGTTGCAGGGGGAGGGAGGAGGGGAAGGG